>PISX010006103.1:0-100749 GCA_004024625.1 Mellivora capensis
GGTGGGAATGCAAGCTGGTTCAACCGCTCTGGAAAACAGCATGGAGGTTCCTCAAAAAGTTGAAAATAGAACTACCCTATGACCCAGCAATTGCACTACTGGGTATTTACCCTAAAGATACAAACGTAGTGATCCGAAGGGGCACGTGCACCCGAATGTTTATAGCAGCAATGTCTACAATAGCCAAACTATGGAAAGAACCTAGATGTCCATTAGCAGATGAATGGATAAAGAAGAGGTGGTATATATACACAATGGAATACTATGCAGCCATCAAAAGAAATGAAATCTTGCCATTTGTGACGACGTGGATGGAACTAGAGGGTATCATGCTTAATGAAATAAGTCAATCGGAGAAAGACAACTATCATATGATCTCCCTGATATGAGGAAGTGGAGATGCAACATGGGGGGCTTGGGGGGTAGGAAAAGAATAAATGAAACAAGATGGGATCAGGAGGGAGACAAACCAAAAGAGACTCTTAATCTCACAAAACAAACTGACGGTTGCTGGGGGGATGGGAGGTTGGGAGAGGGGGGTGTGGTTATGGACATTGGGGAGGGTGTGTCTATGGTGAATGCTGTGAAGTATGTAAACCTGGCGATTCACGGACCTGTACCCCTGGGGCTAATAATGCATTATATGTCTATAAAAAAATTAAAAATTTTTTAAATTAAAAAAAAAGAAAGAAAATGAATGATAGGATTATTTCTTCTGCAACATCTTTTGGTTTTCTTAAGATACTCCTGCCAAAGCAGTGATTTTCACTGGTATGCACATATCTTCAAATGACCATGAATATTCCTGTGAATATGGATTTTGGGGTTAGGAATAAATTTTAGTCAGAAGGCAATACTTTGTTTTTTCAAGAAAGTATAAAATAAAATAGGTAATATCTTTTTTATAGTTTTTTGTTTCTGTGTTTAGCTTTCATGAATACAGTTGAGAGAAATATGTTTTACAATTAGATGGATCAGAGACAAAAATGAACATGACACTCAGCCAATTAATTATTCAAAATGAACAATTCCATTATATAATATTTTGTGGCAAGAAACTGGATTATCTGATTTTGCTATAAAAATATGTGACAATTTTACATCTTTCATGATGTTTGTACATCAAACTTTACTTGATATGGTTCTTAAATTACAAACAAAATGTGAGGAGATATTTATATGGGAAGATGAGAAGAATATATGATATTGAAAGGAAAATATTAGGTGAATAGATCATTCTAATTGACGTTTTAAATCTAAAAAAGAAAGTGTTTTTATATTATGGAGCAAAGAAGATGAGGTCCTTTCATCAAAAATATTATATTGTCAAAATTTTAAAAAAGTATTATTATTCAATATGCAATAAAATATGACAAATAATTATAATTAAAACTAAGTAGAGATGCATTTATTTTGGTTTTTAAAATCTGGGATCATAATTTATGAATAGGTACCAAGAGTTTGTGAACAGTTAGTTACATTACAGTTAGTTGTCAATTATATAGATAGATATATATAGATAGAAACTATATAGATAGATAGTTTGAATATATATATATGCATATATATAACTATATAGATAGATAGATAGATAGATAGATAGTTTACATCTATAACTGCAAAACCAGGAAACATTGAATAAAATATGTGGATTTCCCTTGCTTCAATTCTTGCAAATATTTTTAAGAAAGTTTTTTTCACTATCCCTTTTATTCTTCTGTAAATTATTCATAAGGTGACAAAGTATACAAATACAGAGATAGTTCATTGCATCTCGATGGCAAATGACTATATGCATATACAAATATATATCTATATACACATGTATATATATCTATATACACATGTATATATATCTATATACACATGTATATATATCTATATACACACACATATATACTTAGTTTGTATAGATATATATAACATACACATATATATGAAACAAGTTTGTTGGCAGCACTGTTGAGTTTAGGTATGGTCTAGGCCTTGGGTACATTTAGTGAGAAATAACCTTAATTAAAAAGAAAAAAAACAAAAAGGAAGAGGAGGAGGGAAGGAGGCGGGGAAGGAGGAGGAAATACTGGTACAGGAGATAACCAAAAAACAAAGCCTGAAAGTTATAATGCCAATCAATGGGAGGGAATTGCAAACAATTTTACAATGAATGCATATACCTGTAGAAGATGACAACACTACTATAGGATTGAAAATCTGAGAACACCTTATAGAAGGCACTCGTTAGAATAGTGTCCAACACAATATTTTATAAAGGGAAAATTAAGTTTCACAGACAATGAATGACTAGCCAAAACACACACTGAATTAGAGCAAGGTGAGGACTGGAATCCAAGACAATGTTGTTTCTGTTCTCACAAACAATCTGCTGGACATTTATTTGATTGTATATCCAGCCTTCCTCTGCCACACAAACACAGAACACTTTTCTATGAATGGTATTTTCTTTTGATCATCCTTATAAGGCAAGCCTCTAAACTCATTTTGCACAAACTAATATGTATAAAAAAATCAAATCAAAACCACATTGACACACCACCCTATAGCAGTTAGAATGGTAAAACTTGACAAGGCAAGAAACAACAAATGCTGGGGAAGTTGTGGAGAAAGGGGAACCCTCTTAAACTGTAGGTGGAAATGCTAATTGGTGCAGCTACTTTAGAAAGCAATGTGGAGATTCCTCAAAAAATTAAAAATAGAGCTACCCTATGGCCCAGCAATTACAATACTGGGTATTTACCCCAGAGATACAGATGTAGTGAAAAGAAGGGCCATATGCACCCCAATGTTCATAGCAGCAATATCCACAATAGGCAAACTGTGGAAGGGCAAGATGCCCTTCAACTGACAGATGAATTAAGAAGATGTCGTCCATATACACAGTGGAATATTACTCAGCCATCAGAAAGGATGAATAACCAACTTTTGCATCAATATGGATGGGACTGGAGGAGATTATGCTAAGTGAAATAAGTCAAACAGAGAAAGTCAATTTTCACGTGGTTTCACTTATTTGTGGAACATAGGAATAACATGGAGAACATTAGGAGAAGGAAGGGAAAAAATGAAGGGGGAGAAAACGGAGTAGGAGATGAACCATGAGAGACTACGGACTCTGGGAAACAAACTGAGGGTTTCAGAGGGGAGGCAGGTGGGGGGCTGGGTGAGCCTGGTGGTGAGTATTAAGGAGGGCATGAATTGCATGGAGAATTTATCACTCAAGATAAATTCATATGCAAACAATGAATCATGGAACACTACATCATGGAACACTACTCATGATATACTGTATGGTGACTAACATAACACAATAAAAAATAATAAAGATGTTTTATTTGATGTCACAATTAAAGTATTCTTTTTCTAATAGACTAGATTTCCAATACCATTTGCTAAATTTCAGGAGCATATTGTTAGGAACACATTCTTTACCTTATCTATGTACTTAGGTACCCTGGAGTCTTAAGTATCCTAGAGTAGATTACACTGCAATTTATTCTTATTCACTGTTCTGACAATTTGGTGGTAATATCACAGTTTTACTCGGTGAAGATTATACACTGTGATATTTTATAGAGTAAACATCTCTATCAAGCATATATATAGAAATATGGTAAGGCCCATCTAGGCATGATTTTCATGTGTTCGAGTTACCGATAAGCACAAAAACATCACGTGGTTTACAAAACTACACTCACTGATCTTTGGGGAATAATTCTTAAGTTGAGAAAAGAAATGATAACTATCTTTAATTGAAATCTTCTCTTTCTAGGCCTTTGCTGGGCTATTTATATGCATTAAACAATTCTAAAAACAATCTGATAACATTACTGTTTTTATTATTCTCATTTCACAGAAGATAAAGCTGTTTAAAAGGCTTGGGAAATCACAGAAGCTAACTGTCAAGAGGGTCCAAAATCTTTGCCATGGAACCTTGGAACATATGCTTGTTCATTGCCAGCCAGCTACGATGCCTATAATAATCCTCCAAATTCATGGGCATATATCGGAGAGGAATGAAAATGGACAGGGACAACAGATTTCTGAGACCCCTGGATCTCAGCAGAATTGGGGACAGTGGTGTAATCTCCTACTAGTTCACCCTGTTTCCATTCAGAAGTGGGAGCTAGGTGCTGATCTCACCCTTGGCTAACCCTATTTTCTAATCCTGCTTATGGAGCACTGCGAGAATGAAATTTAAAAAGTATGGCAGAGGCAAGCCTGGGCCACAGCAGATAAATTGTCCACATAATTGGATGAACAACTAACCTAGAGAGATTTTTTGGTTCAGCAATAAACTAAGATGATAAAAAGCAGCAAGAAAACCTCAAAGCTTCTTCACCCACCCTTCGACACCAATGTCAGACATTATTATCCTCAGTTGTGTTTTGATATCTAAGGGTAGTAGAAACACAACCTATGTCTAATAATCACCTGACTTGGAGCCACTTACTTACATTTCTGATAGGTCTCATCTATGACTGTGATTTTTCAAAACTAATAAATAGTCACCAGGTTATAACTTTTAAATGTAATCATTAGTGAATATTCTTTTTGTTCAAAAATGTCCATAACCCTGCCCCTATCCCCAGCTGTAATCTACTTTGCCTTCCCTGCTGGCATTTTCCTCCTGTGACAATGCTCAGTTTTCATGGGGAATCTATTTATAACATATAATACTTATATTATATGTTAATATAGGAACTAGGAACGTCTAGTGTCTTGTCCTAACTGCCTAAGTCTGCCTATTACTTCTACGAAGAAAACTAGGCGGAGGTCTTTAATTGCTTATAAACTATCTTTTTTACTTTACACACTTAGTCTTGTGTATCATTTTCAAAGTGTATAAATTCTATTATAATTTTTCAGTTATAAGTTACAGAAAATCAAAATCAAGCAATCTTAAACCACAAATGGGATTTATAAGAATTAAATCAAGCATGGGTGTTACTTGAAAGCACAGCTTGATAGTGTGGGTATGACACCATCTGATCCCAGGCTCCATCCACGTTTTTGTTTTGTTTTGTTTTCCCTTTCCTTCTCAGGGCAGCTTTTTTTTATATCCAAGGAGAAGAAAGCCAACCTTTTGAAATTCATTCTGATTGGACAGATTTAGTTTACTCCTAACACAATGGCCAAAAGGAGGGAATGCACAGGATCAAAAGATCTGCTCCTCAAATTCAAGGCCTTGAGTCAGCTTTCCAAGTAGCTCATGAATTCTTCACACAAAACCTCAAAAACTCAACTTTTGCCTATTTGGAAGGGAAAGAGGAAATTAAAGCTCTAAACACAAGAAACACAGTACTTTTTTCTTTTAATTTTTTTTTAAATTTATTTATTTGTCAGAGAGAGAGGGAGAGAGAGAGCGAGCACAGGCAGACAGAGTGGCAGGCAGAGGCAGAGGGAGAAGCTGGCTCCCTGCCGAGCAAGGAGCCCGACGTGGGACTCGATCCCAGGACGCTGGGATCATGACCTGAGCCAAAGGCAGCCGCTTAACCAACTGAGTCACCCAGGAGTCCCAGAAACACAGTACTTATACACTGATGTGTTCCCAGCTTTGAAAGGATGTGGCTTAGATATAACCATTTCAAACACATTTGATGACAAATTAACAGCATACCTATTATATGTTATAAATATGAACATTGACAGATGACAGATTATGGAATTTCTAAAGAATTATGCTGTGTACTTAAGCATTCATTTAAAATGTTTTAAAAATCAATCATAAAACACTATAACATGCATGCCACTTTAAATATGTATCCTAATTCCATACTTAACACAATCCATTAAAATATTTTTAACCATTTATATTGTTCTGAGTCTCTCATAGTGACACATTATTGACAGATTCCTCATAGCTTCTTAAACCTATGATTGCTCTCAAGAATTTGCTCAGTGAATTATTTCAATAACTGACATGATAGCAAATATTAAAATTATTTAAAATAAGTATTTTTAATAAAACACTAATTGATTACTAATCATTAAGATTTTTGACTATACTGTTATGTTCATAAAACTTTTTAATCTTATATTTCTTTTTTTATGATTGTTCATTTATCACTCAAGAGAAATTTAAGAATCATTTTTTTACCAGTTTTAAATGAAATCCAGTGGAGAATACATTATTTCTTCACACTGATTTATGATGTTCTGTTGTCCTTCCCAGTACTATATAATATTATTTTCCATTTCTTAAACCCTTAATAAATTTTATAATATTCAGATAAAACCTGCACAATTCTTGTTAAATTTCTTTAAATCTATTTTAAGAATTGTGTTGCTTTTGGGAATAGGCTCATTTGTTCATTACATATTCTAACTGATATGTTACATTAAAGAAAAACAACTACTAACTTCATGTGTTTTTATCTGGTGACTTTATTGATATATTTATAATAGGTAATGTTTCTTATTTAGGAATTATAGTCACCTGCTATTAAAAGGCAATAATAAGAGAAATAATAGTGAATTAAATAAAAGTTGTTTTCTTCCTCATGCTAATTAAGTCTAGTAGAGACTGGAGTTCAGGGTTGACATAGTACCTCAATGGTTTATCAAGAACTGGACTTCTTTCTCTTCCAGCTTCATGATTATATCTTCATGCCCCAAGTTGCTGAAACTCTATCCATCATATCTGTATTCCAGGCATCAGTATGAGGGTAAATGTAATCATCCCAGTTGCCTACTCCCTACCCCTATTTTATGGAATCATCCACAAAGTATCCAATAGGTTTATTTTACATCTCATGTGTCAGATTATAGTCAAATAAACAAATCTACCTGCAGTAATTGTTGAGAAATGTCTTTTACTTAGATATATTGTGCTCGAATGGGCACACTCTTAGTAAGAAAAAAGGGGAGAGAGCAGGGTAGGCTATCAGCTGCTTTTCCACGAATAATTTTTCAGATATTTTTGTGTCACTTCTTAGTATTTAATCTTTAACATTTACTGATTTCTTTGATTTTATCCTTAATATTCCTAATTTACATATCTTTAGAATCCTAAAAGATCATCAAATGGTAGTAATAATGATTTAAAAAATGACAGTAATTTGGGATGCTGGGTGGCTCAGTCGGTTAAGCAGCTGCCTTCGGCTCAGGTCATGATCCCAGCGTCCTGGGGTCGAGTCCCACATCGGGCTCCTTGCTCGGCAAGGAGCCTGCTTCTCCCTCTGACTCTGCCTGCCTCTCTGCCTGCCTGTGCTCGCTCTCTCTCTCTGACAAATAAAAAAAAAAAAATGACAGTAATCATGGTATTTTTTTTGTATCTACCAGACTATGATAAGCAATATTCATATTTTAATTTGCTTGAGAGATTTAAGGAACCAACTAAAGAACCTATCTAACAGTTCTCACTTTATATTTAATGATATGTAATTTGCCACTTAAATATTTCCAAATATTATTTTCATTTAACTGTGAATTTTATAATTTCTTTTGCTTTTCTTCACTTTGTCTGAAATTAATATTGTTATGCTAGTTTCCATTTTACATTTTAATCATAAATACTGTGTTGGAACTTTTCTAATCAATATTATATCATCCTCTTATTTGTATTTATTGTCTCCTAATACCTAAATCGTTTGAAAGTGGAAAATAGTTTTCCCATTCAGCAACTATGTATTCAGAGCCTAGTATGTATCAGGTACTATTCATTCTTGATGTTTCCACTAGAAACAAACTTTAATTCAACTTAATATTAATTTTCTTCTCAGTGGTGAGTTTAAAAGTTTTCTCTATTTAATAATTTATATGATTTCTGATTCTATTATTTTGTTTTATGCTTTTAGTTTTATTTTATTTATTTATTTTCTTACTTGAGAAAGAGAGAGTGTGTGTGTGAGCAGGGAGAGGGGAAGAAGGAGAGAGAAAAGAAAAGAATCTCAAGCAGACTCCAAACTGCGTGTGGAGCTCAACCCGGTGCTCAATCTCATGACTCTGAGATCAGGACCTGACCAAAACCAAGAGTCTGATGCATAACTGACTGGGCCACCCGGGTGCCCCCTAGATTTATTTTAACTCTTTATTTTCTGATGTGTGTTCTTTGTTATTTTCCATGGATTTAAAAGCAGTGCCTCCCGTTTCATAATTGTACCAGCAATTATTAAACTGATAAAAACAACATAAAACCTGCATTTTCCAAGTCACAAAGTCAAGAATGAAAGAATATGATTTTTCTCAATCCATAAAACCATCTCTTCTGTATTTTTTGGATGTGAAAACCAAGTAATTACAAAAGATGTCTTAATGCTATTTAAGTTGAGGACACATGGTTTCATATAAAGGAGCTTCTATCCTCTAGAGAATATCCTTGCAGGAGAAAGTAAAATATAAGGCACAGATTAGGAACGGAGTCAGAGCTAGATAACAAAGTTGAATGGTGCTATCTCCCAAACCAGCTAGGGAAGATTTTTTTCATTTTTGCTGACCAGTGCCTAAACTCCCAACTTGAGGGTGAATCCAAATATAAGTGGGAAGCAGAGTGCTTCCTTCAACTAAGGACTGCACGATGGTCAGAAATTCCCTCTCTCTGTGCCTGTTCCAGACCTCACACTTCAGTCAGTTGGGGCAATTCAACATGATGGGAGGCTATGCCACTTTCTGGCTATTGTGACCTTGGAAAAGTTCCTTTTACTTTCTGCCTCAGCTTCCTCAAATATAAAATAAAGATAAAATGGACATAAAAACACTGTCCAGCTCCTTGGGTTATGATGAGTTTTGAGTGAGTTAAAATACATAGAGAACTTAAGACAGCCAGTAACATATGGTAAGCACTGCATTTGGCAAATACATAAAAATATATGTCCTGAAGGACTTTGAATCCCAATGGAGTGATTCAGTGCTGTAGGATCCTTTAGATAATATAAAATAGTACCTTCAGAGTCAAGACAATGTGAACACCCTAAGAGGATACTGCCTGTGGCTGGATGTTGGCCATGCCTTCTCTCTCTTGGTTCCTATTTAAGCCTGGCCCACCATCTTTCCCTTTGACTCTCTGAGTTACTAGATATCTTCCAAAAAGATTCCTTTGCTGCTTAAGTTAAAATGTCTCTGTTTTTGCAGACAAGTACTCAGATTTATACTAAGCACTCTATTACATGCTTCATAATACATTCTGTACACAATCTCAATTAAAAGCTCGCTTTTAAAATTTGTCAGCTAGATTGTAAACTCAATGAAAGAAGGAGCTGCTGCCAGTTATATTCTCTGGGGTATTCTTAACGTTTAACACAGTGACTGAGACACATTCCCTATAATTGCATGTTTGAATGAGTGGGAGAAAAGGATAATAGAATGAATGACTATAGGTTTTGATGGCCAAATAAGGGAAAAACAATCTATTGCCAATTATCCCCTATAGAAAACACTGAGCTAACATGTATATTTTGCCTTTACTGTAATGGTAAAGTAGTGAAGTTGGCGTAAGGTTTGAACAAGTGTTTCCATTTTTAAAAGATACTAGAAGCATTTCAAAATGTTTCACCAGCATACAAAAGAAGCCTGAAAGTAAAAATGCAAATTAAATGTCACTTAACCTTACCATATGAATCTGAATGTCCTTTGTGAATTGTGATAGCTTTTCAAAACTATGCTATTTTAAGAGAACAAATTGCACCCTTTCTGCAAATATCATAAGGGAATACTTGGTACAGCTTAAACACACAGTTGTCTATGGTGCCTTGGGAGATTAATTATTGTCACAAACACATAAAAAGTAAACATAACAATATATGACCCATGGGATTCCTACTGATTCTAGTTTAATTTGCCAAAATTCAAAATTCAAAAAAAAAATGAATATAATATCAGAAAGAGAAGTTTGGCTGATGAGTTTATCCTCTGTGCTTTTTAGGAGTTCTGCAATTGTTAAGAAACTGCTTTGAATAGACCAATGCAATTGAACTATTTCCATTCACTCCCAGTAAAATGAATGGCTATCATTTTACTCCAGATCCTTTAACCTTGAAAAGACCACTGCCCTCTGGAAGTCCCCACAAAAAAAAAAAAAAAAGAAAGAAAAAAGAAAAAAGAAAATTTTTACCAAAAGCAAGGATTTTGCTATATTACATATTCATTACATATAATGACATATTCATTACATATTCACAACATATTCACAACATATTCATTACAATTCCATTCTCAACGCATATATGAGTTGAATTCCATATTCTTTTTCTTACCCTAGTGACTTAGGTTAGGGGGAAGAGAGGGAAGTCTTATTTGTGAACTAATTACAAATTTCTCCTTTTCCCACTTTCTACTCCTGTATCTTCAGTCTTTATTTCATTTCTTTTCCTTTTGTATGCACAGATCTCCTTTCATTTTTTTAGCCTTTTTCTACTCATCATTGTTTATTAGGCCATTTTTTTCTTCTCATATGACTTTCACAAATATCTTGAATAAATTGTCTTTGTCAAATACATTTCTATAATACCTAGTTAAGTTCCATGAATCCATATTACTATGATAATAAGGTCTCAGAAGTCATTACTTCTGAATGTCTTCAACGGCTTACTAAATGCTAAATTCAGAGATCGCCTTTTATGATTTCTCTGTGGTATTTATATTTTCATCATCATTAAAAATATATATTCTCTCTTTTGATTAGTAAGATTTTGTACTATTCTGAACTTGCTACCACTAATAATTCTTTCTGTCTCATTATTATATTCATCCTTCTGCAGCATAAAAATGTGATTCTCAATCCATCAATGTTTTTGTTGTTGTTGTTGTTATTGTTTTCTTTAAAATCTTCTCTCTCACGTCTGTTATGCTGAAATGATAAACGTATGGATATGTGAATATGTGACATACTTATAATTGACTATTTTAGGGTTTTTTTTTTAGATCTGATTTGATTATCATTTTTCTCTGCTCACACTGAATGACAATGATGACCTCTCTAGCAGGTGCCCACATGCCAATATTCTCCCAAGTGCCCTGAAGGGTAATACCCATTGCAGAGCTCCTTCAATTCTAATAACTAGCTTTGGATCAACTCCTTTCAATCATCTTCAGCTCCTGCTCCTACTGGTGTACTTCAATCCTAAGGAATCTATTAAATTATTGGAAAAGAGATAAAAGTAGCAGGCCAACAGGGCAGATAATATAGAATGGTAAGATTAAAAAAAAAACTATAACTGAATAAATAAAAAAGCATGAAAAAAAGGAGAAAAAAAGCAAAGAGAAGCAAGCAACAACATAAAAAATTTAAGTTTAACCATCCTACTCATGTTAAATACAAATGTTCTAGAATACACCAATATAAAGATAATAACAGATTAGATAGAAGTATAAAGACATGGATAAGTTAAGGGTAAATAATGGAGAACATAATACTTAACTACTAAGTAAACAAATTCTGGAGTGACTAGACTATTAGACAAAGGAGACTTCAGAACAAAGAATAGCACCAGGAGTAAAAGGAAAACTGCATCATTAAAAAAATAGGTCAACTGTTCACACACCAAGAAAAACCCACAATAATCTTAAATATCTATGTGTGTTAACATTAAAATTTCAAAATACATAAAACAAAAAGTGATAGAACTAAAAAGAGGAGTGAACAAATCCAAAATTATAGTTGTGGTCTTCAACTTTCTTTTATTAAGTAGTACAGAAAGTTTAAAAATTCAGTAAAAGTATGAAATATTTGAACAACACTAGCCAACTGGAACTAATGGATAATTATAGAGTGAATAGATAATTATAGAACACTCCACTCAATATTAGCAGAAGATACGCTTTTTTCGAGAGCATAAGGAACATCCATCAAAGTAGAGCATATTCTAGATCATAAATAAGCCTAGGAATATTTAAAAGAATTTAAATCATATGAAGCATATTTTATAATCATGATGGAATCAAAATGGAAATTAACCAGAGAAAAATTCCACCAAAAAATTTCAAAAGAAACAATATATTAATAAATAAGTCACTGAGAATATTATAAAATATTTTGAATTAATATAAAAAATAAATATATCAAAACTTAAAGGAGACACCTAAAGGATTACTACATAATTTATATATTTAAAAACCAAATACATTAGGAGTGCCTGGGTGGCACAGTCAGTTGAGCATCTGACTCTTGGTTTCAATCAGGTTATGATTTCAGGGTCATAAGATTGAAACCCATGTTGGGTTCTGTGCTCAAGACAGAGTCTACTGGAGATTCTCTTTCCCTCTATACCCCTCCCCAAAATAAATCAACAACTCCTTAACAATAAACAAATGAAATAAACAAAATAAAAACTAAATACATTAAGTCAGTAAAGAAATAGCCCGAGTAGTCTTTACTTCTATTAAAGAAATTCCTTTCATTATGAAATATCTCACAACATAAAACAGTCCAGTTGGGTTCACTCGTAAATTCTTGCAGACATATAAAGAAGAAATCGCTCCAATTTTGCACAAACTCTCCCAGAAAATACAAGAGAAGAAAATACTCTGAATTTATATTATGAGAACAGTATTACCATGACACTAAAACCAAAATGTTCACTGGAATTAAATACTAAAAATCAATTTCTGTTGTTCTATTTGTTACTCTAATATGAAGAAGAAAAAAGGAAACCAAATTCCATAAATGAATACATGTCTCATGATGTAAGTAGTTCTTGGGTATTCTGATAGAATAAATAATGAATTGCAAACACAATCACTGTGATAATAACTGCTGTACAAGAATGATACACTGGCCTCCCAAATACCAAAATTATTTTGTTACCATTATAGGATTTGGGGGGACTCTAAATATTTTTGTTTAAAAATACTGATTTTGTTTGGTATGACCTCCAGCATACAGTCCATAAGAGTAACACAGATCTGTTACCAACACAACAAAAAAACCACCTCCTTCAATTCCGAAAATGGCCCTTCTGAGGAAATACTGGTCATGTATCTCCTTTAAGAATCATTTCTAGGGACACCTGGGTGGCTCAGTTGGTTGGACGACTGCCTTCGGCTCAGGTCATGATCCTGGAGTCCTGGGATCGAGTCCCGCAACGGGCTCCCAGCTCCATGGGGAGTCTGCTTCTCCCTCTGACCTTCCCCTCACTCATGTTCTCTCTCACTGCCTCTCTCTCAAATAAATAAATAAAATCTTAAAAAAAAAAAAAAGAATCATTTCTAAAGGTATTTTTAAAAAAAGAAAAGGAAAAATTTGGCAATGTTAATATACACTTCTAAGCAGTGAGTTATAAAAATAACTGGTCAACCTCAGTATAAGCAACTCTTTTCAAATATAATTATTTTATCCTCAGATCTGTAGAGCTGAAAATTTTCTTCCACTCCAAAGGTATATTTACCATGGAAAATACTTATTAATTTTTGACCAAAAGCAAAAAATTACTTCTGAAATATAATCTGGTTTAATACGTGAAGGAGATTATTTATTTAGGTATAAACATTTGTGTTTCTTCAATTAAAAATTAAAATGTTAGTGTGATTTCACATTTAATTAAAATAATATTCATTGAAAAGAAATTATAATATATATCAGAAGTTCTCATCTCCAAAATCTCTCCCCAAATGCAATGAGATATTCCCTAAACAAAAGTAGTGTTTTCAAAGATTTAGGAGATTCGTTCATGATAGAAAGACAGAAAATATGCTATTCTCATATTTTAATCATTATCATCAGTTGAAAAACTAGAAGATAACTCAAAACACAAATGCTCAAACAATAGTACTGGATTCAAATATTTTTTTCTAAAGGGGATTCATCAAAATCTTTATGAGAATTTAAAATATATAAATTCAATTTAAAAGTTGTAAGGACTGGAAATCTATTCTTTTAAATATTTCTCTGGTAAATACGAAATATTATACATGTATGACTATATGTGCATATAAATATATACACACATATACACATACACATACACACATAGATCTATACATTTACTGCGAGAGGGTTCAGAATACTCCTGTTTTCCATTGCATTCTATGACCAAGGCATTTTCAGAGATACACCATTTTTGGAAAAATAAATAAAAAGGAGTTTATAGGAGAATACCTCTTATATTTTTCATATATGAATACGTGGTGTAAGTGCCTGACAGTTAAGCCTTTTCAATTTAAAGTGCCCAACATTAAGCTTTTGATTGCTGAGGCTTCCATTTCAAAGACATCCAAGCTGAATAAACATACTGCCACCTTATGACAGGCTACCAGCAAAACAACTAGTTAAGGAATCTGGCCTCTTACCTATAACATTCCCTTTTTAGAAAGCCCAGGGTGACCTAGATAACCCATGGCTTCAGTGACCCCACTTTTCCCTTACCTCACACTAACTTATGCTCATGTTTTTAA
The DNA here is from genome assembly GCA_004024625.1 of Mellivora capensis. Classification (NCBI taxonomy): domain Eukaryota; kingdom Metazoa; phylum Chordata; class Mammalia; order Carnivora; family Mustelidae; genus Mellivora; species Mellivora capensis. Next base: position 14,344 of record PISX010006103.1, read on the forward strand.
TCCACCAATATGAACCCACCAAGCCCTAGGAACCCCACTCTTGACACCCAGTGAAGACTTAACCCCACGTCTGGACTCTCCCTGTTCCTCTGCGGCCTCCCTGTGTCATCAGGCCTATCATGTAGCCTCCAGGAACTGTAATAAACGTTGTTTTTTCCAAAGTTATCTGGTGGTTGTTGCTGAGGTACAACTTACATTCATAATAAGAATGATAAGGGCCCCTCTGGAAAAAGGCTTTGTCTCTGATGGGGGCAATGTCTGTAGGGACTCAGCCCAAGCAGTACCAGGTGAGTGCGGCAGGCATTCCTAGGTGAAAGCACCACTATCAGGAGGCTGAGACCAACATACAAGGGAACCTCTTTTTTGTAGCTAAGTTGCTAAGTTGCATTCTGAGGAAAAATTGTCTATTGGGAATGGTAGAGCTGATGTGATAGTGGAAGCTAAACTTTCACCCCATGATTACATACGCGGCACCAACATCATTCTGCAGTTATAATGGAAAAAATATTTACTTTAGCATATTTTTATTCAAAGTATTTTAAACAACTGAAGTATTAAGATCATATATTTAACTTCCTCTTATCTCCATCATGTTTTTAACATAGTTGATTCATCCTTAGAACACCACGAATTAATCAGCTACTGCCACAATAATGCCATATAACAAAACAACAGAAAATCCGCTCGTGTGCCTGTGGGTCAGACAGTTGAAAGGTGTTGAGTCAGACTAGGTCATATGGAGCTTGGTCTGCTTCCCTTGTCTCTCTGTCTCCTTTGACTGATGGGCAGCTTCTGGTGGTGTCGGAAGTACAAGAGAGGCATCACGACTACACAAGTGTGTTCAAGCTCCTGTTGCCATCACATCTACTCACTTCCTATTCATTAAAGCAAGTCACATGGTTTATAGTGTCAAGGAAGCATACTCCATCCATCATGGAGTTGTGGCAGATGTGTGCAAGCAAAAGGAGAGTGAATGCCTGTAACCAACAATTTTATTTACTGTATAAAATATAGCCTCAGCATCACTGGGTTTATAGTAACAAAACCTAATTTTAAGTACTGATTCCACAAGTTTCTAACAGGTGAAATAGGATAATATTTGTCATCCATGACATGAAAGGAATAACTATTTTTAAAAGCTTCATGTGTGCTACGATCTAAGGGCACACATGTTTTGTAACCTATAAAGAAAAACAGAAACATAAGAGAGGTACTTAGAAATGTTAGATGATTTGACGTAGATGATGATGGTTATTAAAACAAGGTGGATTCTGTTCTGAAACAACAACAACAAAAAATCCATATGAAAATCCCTATATTCCCCAATAAATACAGGATTTTCCCAATTCCAAATGTGTGAGTGATTTCAAAGGCAGAGAGGCATAGCAAATATAAAACACTTAGCAAGTTGGAAGATTTACTTCCCATTAACCTAAGATGTTTGTATAATACACCATTTACACAAGGTATGTTCCCCAAGGATTTTTTTTTTTCTTCATGGAACAAATAGAAAACAGAATTTGAAAAGAAGCATCTTTCATTATAAGAAGACTTATAATAAAGAAATACATTATGTCAAGGTTACTGTTGAGGTTTTCTTTCCCTAAAGCTCATATATAAATGATTATTAAAAAAAATACTACAAATTAATGTCCTCATTACAATGTAACATCAGGAAAAAAAATCTTTCTTTTTGACAATAAAAGGAATTATATTTTACTGTTTTTTAAAGATTTATTTATTTCTTTGAGAGAGAGCAAAAGCAGGAGGGGCAGAAGGGAGAGGGGATCTGAAGCAGATTCTGTGCTGAGCACACAGCCCATTGCAGGGCTCTACTTCATAACCATGAGATCGTGATTGAGCTGAAATCAGGAGTTGGATGCTCAACTGACTAAGCAAGCCAACCAGGTACCCCGAAAGAGCTGTATTTTAAAATGAACTAATTAGAAAAATGAAAAAATAATTTTATTTTGAGCCTGTATGACCTAAAGGGAGAGGACAATTCCCAGAGTAGCCTTTGGAAAAATAAAATACTAAGTCATTAACAGATGTTTTAGGATAAATTGTACTATGGATGGATTATACCATTAGTATAAGGTCGATATAGATAGTTCATGCTGTTTATAGTAATATATAATATTATTGAATACTTAATTTAGCATTATTAAGAGTAACAGAAAATAATGAATAACAAAATATGCAAAGAAAACATGATACCAGCAAGTTCATCAGTTTGAAACTGTTACTGTTCGTATATAAGAGAAAATTTAGTGGCTTAAGAAAGATACAGGAACATGTGGAAATTAAGACAGAATTGAAGTAACTTGTCCAGTATTCCAAATATAGTAAATGGCAGAGTTAGGTTTCAAGCTCACCAAGTCTGCTAGCTAAACCCATGCACTCAACTACCATACTATATTTCTGCTTAATAGAGATAGTCTTAATATCTTAGGGAAATATATTACATTTGTATATTCTACCCTGCTAGATTCTCCTGGAAAAATATCAGACAATAACATTTAATATGACTTATGTTATTTTTAAGGCTGATGATCCTAAAATATGCAGATGGTAAATTTAATACATGCAAAATTCTCTTACAAAACTTTGATACAATTGTTTTGAAGTTAATATGATGCTGTCTATCATAGCAGTGCCTTTTTGATGTGATTAAAATTAATTCATTATACTGAGCAATCCAAAATTCAGTATTGTTATTTTCAAAGAAATTGTAGTGCTGAAAAAATCAGCTTTGGGAATCTATGTAATTACATTTTTAACTATCAGGCAATAAGTACTACCAATATTTTCTCAATCATTCTCAGTAAGAATCTTTTGTCAGTTTCTAAACATGTCACAAAAATGCAAAAATAATATATAAGGAAAAGAGAGCATCTAAAATTCAGAGGACCAGATGGATGAAGATTTAAGGGTGCCTTTTCATCATATTATGTCCGCACTAATACTTAACCCTAATTCAATAACAATAGCCTAACATTGTGATTCCTTCTCCATTTGTTCTTATAATGAAACCCTTAGTTAAAAATAAATAATGTACTTCTAAGAAGTTAATCATTTATATTTTAGAATGTTTCATTTAATGCACTTATTTATTTGATAATTTGTCTAGAATGATTACACCATAAATACATATTTTAACATTCCAATATAATTTGCCTCATATAGATACTTTTTATTAGTGGCAAACCAGTCAGCCTACAACCATTTCTTTCATCTTCACATATTATATATTAGAAACCATTAATAGGCAAAATGATGCCTTGGAAACAACACTATTCTTGAATGAAAGGTCTGGCACTGAGTCACCTGCTGTGTGACTCTGGAAACATAATATTTAAAAGCTCTGAGCCTTTTCTTTTTCTTAAAAAAGTAGGAAAATATGATTAATGTATCTTTCAGCATTACTTAAGGCTTAAACATGTTAATATAATGATAAAGTGATTGTAAACTCTTAATAATAGACAAATACAAAATAAATTTTATTATTACCACAGCTTTAAAATCTAAGGTATTTGCAGATCCTTGAACAACAACAAAAAAAAAGGTTAGGATATGAGAAGAGGTATTTGGCTATACTATTTCAATACAATAACAAAATCCCACAGACTCTATTCCCATAATGAGAAAAATTTTATCAAAACAAAGCAAATACATGAAAAAAATCATTAAACATAGTGTATTAGTTATCAATTGCTGTATGAAAAATTGCCACAGATATTAGCAGCACAAAACAAACTTTTAATCTCATATTTTCTGTAGGCCAGAATTCTGAGTGGTGCTGTGGCCATGTGAGCTGGGTGTTTGTGACATGGGATTCTTTTTTTTTTTTTTTTTGCCCATCAATCTTTTTTTTTTTTTTAATTTTTATTTTTTTATAAACAATTTTTTATCCCCAGGGGTACATATAGATTAAAGACCTAAATTTAAGACCAAAGCCATAAAACTCCTCAAATAAAAAAATAGTACTCTCTTAGACATCAGCCTTAGCAATATTTTTCTGGATTTGTCTTTTTAGGCAAGGGGAACTAAAACAAAAGTTAGCAATTGGGACTACTCAAACTAAAATGCTTTTGCACAGTTAAAGAAACCAACAACAAAATGAAAAGGACATTTCACCCACTGAATGGTGAAAGATATTTGCAAATGACATACCCAATATGGGGTAATATCCAAATATATAAAGAACTTATACAGCACAACACACACACACACACAAAAGAAAAATCTGTTTAAAAAAAAGGGGGGGCCTGGGACGCCTGGGTGGCTCAGTTGGTTGGACGACTGCCTTCGGCTCAGGTCATGATCCCAGAGATCCGGGATCGAGTCCCGCATTGGGCTCCCAGCTCCATGGGGAGTCTGCTTCTCCCTCTGACCTTCTCCTCGCTCATGCTCTCTCACTGCCTCTCTCTCAAATAAATAAATAAATAAATCTTTAAAAAAAAAAAAGGGGGGGGGCCTAAATAAGCATTTTTTCAAAGAAGTCACACAGATGGCCAACAGACACATGAAAAGATGCTCAACATCACTAATCATCAGGGAAATGCAAATAAAAACCACAATAAGATATCACCTCATACCTGTCCAAATAGCTAGTATCAAAAATACAAAAAATAACCTGAAATTAATAGACTGCTGTATGTTAAGTATACTGGAATTAAAGTTTTAAAAAATAATTTAATAAAAAAAGAAATAATAAACGTTGGCAAAGATGTGGAGAAAAAAGGAATTCTTTTTTTTAATTTATTATTATTTTTTAAATAAACATATTTTTATCCCCAGGGGTACATGTCTGTGAATCGCCAGGTTTACACACTTCACAGCACTAGCCATAGCACATACCCTCCCCAATGTCCATTACCCCACCCCCCTTTCCCTCCCCCCTCCCCCCAGCAACCCTCAGTTTGTTTTGTGAGATTAAGAGTCACTTATGGTTTGTCTCCCTCCCAATCCCATCTTGTTTCTTTTCTTCATTTTCTACCCCCCTACTAATGCACTGTTGGTGAGTGTGAATTGGTGAGATCACTACAGTATGAAGTTTCCTCAAAAAGTTAAAAATAAAAATACCATATGACCCAGTGATTCCACCTCTGGGTGTTTACCTGAAGAAAACAAAAATTCTAATTTGTAAAGATATATTCAGCCCTATGTTTATTGTGGCATTATTTATAATACCCAAGATATGGAATCAACCTGTGTCCACTGAAAAATGAATGGATAAGGAAGATGTAGTATACACATACATACACATATATATGTGTACATATTGCAAAATATAATGTATATATATCTATATATATATTTTTAAATATGACCTAAAGGGTACTATGCTAAATAAAATAAGTCAGACTGAAAAAAATAAATACTATATGAAATCATTTATATATAGATACCCCCCAAAATACCAAAACAAATGAAAAATAAAAAACAGAAAAAGACTCATACAGAGAACAAACTGGTAGTTACCACAGGGGAGGTGGGTAGAAGGATAGGCAAAATAGGTAAAGACTAAGAGGTACAAACTTCCAGCTATAAAATAAGTCACAAAAATGAAAAGTACAGCATAGCAAATATAGTCAATAATACTATATACAAAATAATTTTGTATGGTGATAGATGGTAACTGTACTTGCCATGGTGAACATTTTGTACTATAAAGAATTTTCGAATCACTATATTATAGACCTGAAACTATACCATACTTAAAAACAAAAACAAAATTAAAAACCATCCACTCCTCATCGAAGTGAATAAATAATATAGGACTTGAGTGTTTTTACAACATGACAGATCTTTCCCCAAAGCCAGTGATCCCAGAGAACAAGGAGGAAGCTGCAATAGTCTCTATGGCAGACTCTCATAAATTACACACTGTCACTTCTGTCATATTCTCTTTGTTAGAAATAAGTCACTAAATCCAGCTCACACTTGAGAAAAGTATTAAGCTCCACCTCCTGAAGTGAGTAATAGCAAAAACATTTTTTTTAAAAGATTTCTTTCTTCCTTTCTTTCTTTCTTACTTTGAGAAAGAGAGAGAGCAAGCACAGGGAGGTAGGGAGGCGCAGAGGAAGAGGGAGAGAGAGAATCTCAAGCAAACTCCCCGATTAGCACAGAGCCCAACCCAAGGCTCAGTCTCACGACCCTGAAATCCATGACCTGAGCCAAAATCACACATCTGATGCTTAATTGATTGAGCCACCCAGGTACCCCATAAAAACTTTGCGCATACATTTTATAAGCACTTCAAAGTTCAGTTCCACTATTAAAAAATGAAATAAGTCTCACTGAGTGTGCGTCAACTCCTTTATTTTTATTGTCATGAAGTCCTTCTAATGATACTATACAAATGATCATTTATCTCACGCATTCTCATGAGAGGTTATCACCCCTGAGGCCACTAAATCTGATCTCCATAGGAGGAGAAAAAAGTATATATGTATGCATGTATGTACATATTTAAAAGCACAGATACATGTAAAGTACACAAGCAAATATACAGTATATATGCATATTAAAATTTCATGGAAGGGAGATTATGAAAATAATATCTAAAAAAGCTCCTTAGGGTAGACAATAGTAGGAAAAAAAAATTAGGCAGAACTGATATCTCTTATTTCAATTTTAGCAAGACAGTCAGAATAAGTATTTAATTTTCCTAAATATTAAATCTTTTTCTATAGATGTCAGACAGTTGCTCAGTAGTTGTTAAATACATGAGTACATGGATGAGTATCTTAAGACTCAATTATCTGACTATCTGGCTAATTCAACCAACACCTCTTTCACACATTCACAGATAAATACCACATAACCTCACACACACAAATGCATACACATAGTTAAAATGGTATTTAGGGGACAAGTCAGATTCAATGCTTCCTTAGGTACTATCACAAAAGATCATCGGGGTCAGTTTGGAGAACTAGAAAAGGCACAGAGTAAGTGCACTAATGAGTAACTATTATTATTACTATTGCTTTTATACTTAAATAAAATCAATAAGCTTTATGTTAAATCATTATTTCAGTAAAAGGTTTAGGCTTAATAAAATACAGCTATGAGAGATCCCTATATGGATCTTATATTAGCAGATGCTACTGGCAAAGAAATAGAATCAAGGGAGAAACACAAGTTTAAAAGTTAATCTTCATCCTTACACTTTCAATGAGTTAAGAACAATAAAATATATATATATTTTTATTTATAATATATAATTATATAGTTATAATTATATATATATAATGTAATTATAATTTGCTTTATATTAATTTGGCATTAAAATCCCTGGTTTTCTTCTAATTATCAAGGATTCTTCCTCGGGAAATAATATCTAAGCATAATAATTATTTTACTAGTGTCTATTTATCCTTTAACTGTCTCTTCTGATTTCTATTCTCAGAATAGAATTGTCAATTTCTCCAAATTAAAGAATAGTGGTTTAAAGTTACATTGTGGGTTACTCAGCCTGGGTGGCTGAGTGGGTTAAGCGTCTGCCTTGGGCTCAGGTCATGATCTCAGGATCCTGGGATTGAGCCCTGCATCGGGCTCTCTGTTCAGCAGGGAGCCTGTTTCCCCCTCTCTGCCTGCCTCCTCTCTGCTTACTTGTGATTTCTCTCTATGTCAAATAAATAAATGAAATCTTTAAAAAAAAAAAACAAATCTTAAAAAAAAATAAATAAAGTTGCATTGTGGAGTTAAACAAGGCAAGGTTTCTTAGAACTACCTTCTTCCCTTCCCAGATGTGTTATTTTTATTCACGGACAGTATCATTGTGTATCTACTGTAGGACAGGTACTGTTTTCAGAGAAGTAATACAACATGAAGTAAGAGATTGTTCCAGTTCTCGTGGATTCTGTGTTTTGAATGTGCCAAATTACCTAGTATTTCTTTAGTTCTCTACCTCTCTGTGAAATGAGGAATGTATTGCATCCTGGGTATAATGTTGTTGCTTGAATTAAATATAATTTCTGTACTGAGCTTCACACACACCCCAGCAGATACAGTTTACTGAATAAATTAATCGACATCTCTCCAATTATAGGACCCATATCATTAATTCCCATAGAGCATTTTCTAGAATTTTGACTTTGTATTGTATTATCATTGTTTCCTTTATTTATAATCTTGAGACTCAGTTTCACTTTCCTATTTCAATCCACAGATTATCCACGGTAAGTCTATTAGAAGAAAGAACATTCTTCTACTTGTTTATTATTAACTTCTTTCCTTGAAGCACAAAGTTTAAAACAAACGAGGAGAAATGTTTGGTTAGCCAGATAAATAATAAGCTTCTGTGTAAAACTGCATAGGATTGTCACCTTACTACCAGGGTTTTAGCAAGCTCCCTTCAGCAGCAAACTATTCCCCTACAAACTCCATTTTGGGGCCCTGTTTCAACCAGAGCTAAAGCAGTCTAGAAGGCCACTAAAGGCCTTAGGGAGGAATGTGGCCTCTGGGTCAGGCGGGGTGAATTCAAAAGTCAACAGTGCTCAGAAGCCATGTGACCACAGTAAAAGCCTTTATCCATCCTAGTATTTATTTCTCTCACCAAATAAGATAACAATGTACCCCACAGAGCTGTTGTAAAGGCTGAGTGAGTGATTCAAAGCAGCTGATAGAGAAGGAACACAGTAAACCTCAGAAAGAATTACCAATATTAGTAGCAGATACTGCATACTGAAATATGCACATGAAACGACGGACTTTGTCACATAGGCCAATGAGTAGGGTAGTACATCTGGTACCACATAACAGAAAACCTCATGACTTACCCAGTGTAAAAGTTTCATTTTATTCTATATAACGTGAAATCTAGAAGTGGGCAGTTCAGGAGGCTCCAGAATGACGTAAGAATCTCAGGGTTGTCTTGTCTTTTCTCGTCTTGTCTCATCTCGTCTCATCTTTTCTTCTCTCTTTTTTTTTCTCTTCTCTTCTTTTCTATCCCCTCCCTTTTCCTCCCCTCTTCCCCTCGCCTCTCCTATCCTCTCCTCTCCTCTTCTCTTCTCTTATTTCTTATTTTAACTCTTTCTCCCTGGCCATCCTTAACTCAAAGCTCCTATGCCCAAAGTACTTTATGACCCAATATGGCCCCTGAAGCAATATGCCATATCCTATAGAAAGTATGTAAGAAAAAAGGGAAAACAGCAAATGGCACAAGTGAGAATCTTTTAAGAAGCTTTCACAGAAACCTTACAGACTAACATACTTTTTGTATCTAGCTCTATGGGAATCTTTACCTGCTAAAGAAGCGGGGACACTGCCACCCTAAATAAAACCAAGTTTCACTAGTTAAAGGTGAAAATTGATGTTAAACGGTCAAATAGCAGCTCTCTCCTATACCAGGTTTTCTTAAAAAAGGGGTTAAAGATGAGCATAAAGTTAGCTCAAATGCGTAGCTGACTCAGATAAAATTAAAATCTCAATGAGGAACCCCATTTTAAAGCTGAGACTTGCAGACACAGCACATCACACAGCTCAAATCTTATATATAAGTATTTTAGCAGCAGTTTCACCTTTACTAGAAGCTTTGCCAATAATTCATATAACCACTCATTATACAGCATGATTCAAGGTCTCTAACTCACACAGGGAATCAATTTTCATGCCACAGAACTATTATAGTAGAACAACTGTTGCTTAAGTGGTAAAATCAGGTAGTTGTGTAGTGTTTACATTATAACAACATGAAGCAAAAAGATCTAACACATGCCACAAGTCCTTGAGCAAGTGACATTTATATATTCTGAACTTTAAAATTATCATCACAAAAAAAATTATCATCACGTTATCCTAACAATAAAGAAAAAAGATACAGAGGTGGTTGGGAAACTACATTCCTCATCATTTCTGTCTAAAATGACATGGCTCTTTTCTTGAGGCAAACACCAAGTAACAGCAATGATTACCATGGTAACCACATTAAAAATAAAAAGAAAATGTAGAACTTTTTCAAGTAATAAATACAGTTAAAATGCTTACTGAAGAATCCAATATATCTTGAAGCTTAATCCTGCAAGATATGTGTTATGAGATCATCAGTTGTAAACTCTAAATATTCTCCTCTTTCTTAAGGGAAAGAATTTCATTAAAGGACAAGTTTACAATAGGAAAAAAAGAGTTCAATTATGCTAATATTGGATATCTTTTACTAGAAATTAACAGAAAAGATTATGTCCAAGATGGGGTAGCAATCATCATCAATTCCAAGTTGTATAAACATACCCATGAAAACAAGGAAAGCATATATGAAACCAGACTACTTCTTTCCCACTAGCGTGAATTAGTTTCTAGGGGATAAGTCTGAATATATACTTGCTCTAGGCAAGTCTGACTTCAAGGTTTCCACAACAAACACCACTTCTGATGCCTCCAACTCTAGTTTTCAATCTTTCTGGTACTACCATTCCCAGCCCCACCCCACCCCCAATCAGTAGAGCCAAAGCACTGAGTAGCAGCCTGAATCACACCTCAGTGAGTGGCTTCTCCCAAAGTATATCCTGGTTTTCACCACTGTGCTCACTATGTCCACCACTCTCCCTCATGCAGCCCAACAGTGGATGTTGTCTGGAGTAAGGGAATAGTCTTCTAAATGATTTTCCTGCTTCTGCCCTTCCCCTCTCAGTCTATTAGCCACAAAGTAGCTTGAGGAATCTATATAACTTTAAATCATGCCATCCTTCTTTAAATACTCCATGTTTTCCTATTGCACTTAGAATATAACCCAAATTTCTTATTTTGATTTGCAAAGTCCTATGTGATCTTGTGCTTAGATGAGCTTATTGACTTGATGAACCCTCACTCTTCCCACTGTAATCTGGCAAACTCTGCTTTTTCCTGTACTAATAACATGAATTCATAATCCCCTTTTATCCCTCAGGATCAGATTTCCATGCACTATTTTTTTTTTAAATCACTTTTTCCTTTTCCCTTATTCTTCCTATTTTTCTTTACCTTCCATAGACATTCTTAAATCAAAGCCTGGGTCAGAATCTAAGCTCTGTCATATTCTAGGTGAGTGGAATGGACAAATTTCTTGACTTACCTGAGAATTAACTTCCTTGTGTATAAAAGGGAAATAATGATAACTCTATTCCTATATTTTTGATAAATATCTTAAATTAGTGTTTCTCAAACTTCTTAGGATTCTTTACACACTTAAAAATTACTGGGCTCCCAAAAAAAGATTTTGTTAAATTATAAATTTAACTGCATAAAGTAAATTAATATCTGATCAGTGAATGGATTTCCCAGTGTGATGGAATTTGCTGTTTTTCTTGCTTCCTTCCAGGTTCAGTTCTAAATTATTGCTGAAGGTGTGCGTGTCTGTGTGTGTGGGTGTGTGCATGTGCCTCCGTGTGTGTTTATGCTGAGCAATAACGCTAAAGTACTGACATCATAGAACCTTAAGTACATTTTTTAAAATTTCCTGATTTATCCTAGAACAATTATGTTAACATCGCCTCTGATGTTGCCATGCAGTGGTATGAAGTGCTGCTGGTGCCTCAGCACAAATCGAGGCAGTGACCCCAGAACATAATAGTGGTCACTGTTCTTTTCTGCAATATACTGGCTCAAAACTAAAAAAAAAAAAGTCTACTCAGTGAAATATGGCAACTTCCTCTGTAAGATATTTCTTTCACTCTGAATTTTAAAAGATGTAAAAAACAATTGTTGACACTTAAGAGATCACCATACCTATGTTTGTAATTTCTCTTAAAAAAATTCTGAATTATTAGAATCAATATAGAATTGAAACTTTACTGGTATCATATACTATTCAAATATGTTCTGCTGTATATTTAAAAAGGGAATACTAAAAGTACATAGTTCTTTGGGACAATTTCAATTTCAGGATCATTGTTTATCAGGAAGAAAAACACTTTTCAAAGTCTATCCTTATAAACCTAAATCTATAAAAGTTTCCAAAGTCAGTTGCTATCAAGGGTAAATGAAAATCCAAACTAATTATCCTTCTCATTCTTCTAAATTTTGACAGCCTTGCGCATGCAGCTGCTTAAATCTAAGAACGATACTGACGAATTAGAACAAAAAGATCTGGGTTTGCCACTTCAATGCAGCCTTTGTAAAAACAACAACAATAACAACAAAAAACAGTAAAAAATAAAAAAAATTAAAAATACATCTATGCACATAAAGGTTATATAAAAAGTCTAACAATCCCCCACAAATGGCTTTAATAATAATATTCTGAGAAATGAATATATGTTCAAAACACATACTAGAGAAGTATTATAAAGTACCTTAAATAATGTTAAAGATCTCAATAAAGTTTTAATAACTAAAATTAAAAGCTAAGTTCTGGCAATCTTAAAAAAAAATCCTGCTAAGAATGTAAAAGTTGAAATCTGCATCTAAAAAATTACTTAGAAACTAAATATTTAAATACTGGGTACTTATTTTATTGAAATGCCCATTAAAGAAACATTCACAGTGACTAAATAAAGGAAGATGGTCCCCCAGAGCTGTGTTGATATCATTTTTCTGCATATAAATTACTTCCTGGTGAGAGATTCTAGCTCTACATCAAAGAGCATGGAGCTCTTTGAAACTGTGGAGGTCATCAACTAGGTCACTATTCCAGATGGTAGCCACATTGCTCTAGTTCTAACTTGGAGTTATTTTATTTTATTCCGAGTTATATGTTTCCTTTATTAAAAGAAAGATCAACTAAAAGAATGAGATAATAATCTGTTAAACAGATAAAAACAAAACTGCAGAAAGCCCAAGCTGAAATCGAAACATTCACAAATGAATTGTGGGTGTGTGTTTTATAAGCCACATTTTTTTTTCCTAGCCCTTATTTCCTCAGTCTCATTTAACTTTTCACTCTTATCCATCTACTCCTGCAATATTTTCCAAAGTGATTCCCTTATTTTACATTTTTTTCAAGTTTTGCTTTTCAGTAATTTTTCTTATAGTGAGGCATATTGTGTAATTAGCAGAGAAAAACTGTATGTCACCTTCAACATGTTCATAACCCACTAGGAGAATATGTGATCAAATTTAAGCCCATAGCTAGACTTTGATTAAGGCCACAATAATACACCTAGAGAAAGGAAAACAGAGAAAGAAAAATGTACTTGCGAAACATACTAGAATAGGGTGTATTTAACATGAAAATAAGATAAAACTGGAACATCAATTGTATTTGTACATTTCTGAGCTCTGACAAATGTTTACATCTGCATTACCCAATTAAAATAGATTTCCATCATGCCAGAAAGCTCCTCCAACTTTCATCATATTGAACTTCAATTCACTGTCTCTTTTCCTAAAGTAGACAAAAAAACTCTTGGAATGAATGGAATATACCTTGTTGGTGATTGGTCCCCAGCACAAAGCACCGTATCTAGATCAAAGTAAATGATAAATGTCTATCTGCAGGATGAATGGCTAGTGTGAGGGAGTCTAAACAAAACAGAGATGGTATGAAAGATGACAACATAGTGACTTTTATAGAAAAAATATAAATTGAGATTGAACATACTATATGTAAACATACACCTTTGACATCCACAAGAAAAGTCATTAATTTTTGGTAATGTGTGGTTATAACAGAACTTTCCTCACAATAATCTAGGTTACTGTGTATAATCTAGAATAACTATTTATACCCTGGAATTTTTTTTTCTTTAAGATTTTAAGATTTTTTTTTTCTTTAAGATCTTATTTATTTATTTGAAAGAGCATGAGTGGGAAGGAGGGACAAGCAGACTCCAAACAGAGCAGAAAGTCTGTTGTGGGGTTCAATCTCAGGACCCAGGATCATGACCTGAGCCAAAGGCAGATGCTTAACTAATGGAGCCAACCAGGCACCCCTAAAATCAGTGTTTTAATTAGGGTTTTATATTAATCAATCAAGTGCAGTGTTAGTTGCAGTGACAGAGAAAAACTATTCCTAAATACTTATACAAGGAAGGTAATTATGAGTAAATATATCCAGGAAAGAAAAGAAAGGAAAGAAAAGAAAGAAACCATAGTAATGCTTAGAACTGATCAGAACAAATGACTCAAAAGTCATTAGGGTTTTCTTTTTTTTTTTTTTTCTCTCCTTTTCATTCCCTCACTCTTCAAATTGTCTTCCTCAGTGTGGAAGAGGATGGCTACTGGAGTTTTGGGGATCATACTCTAATGTCTACATTATCAAAGAAAAAAATAACTTCTTTATTCTGAGTCAGTTAAAAATACACTGAAGCCATGAATTGATAGAACAGATATAAGGGGAAAACTTATAATTACGCTATGGGCTCATTATAACTTTTTATTAGGAAATTAAGGCAGAAAGAGAAGATTCCTTCAAACTCACTTCTTCTAAATCATACCCATGTAAGTTAAATTAGGGTTTACTGTAAGATCAAGTTGTTCAGAAATCTTCCCTTTTAATTAGAATATGACTTATTTGAGGAAAGAGCTCATTCTTAGACATCACTCTAACTTAAAGAAGACAGTATCTCTTCTTTAGAGATGAAAGCACATTCTACCTGAGGGGAACAGAATAAAGTTATCACAGTAGGCCTGGAGGTCTATGTCTATAAAGAATGTCTCTGGAAACTCATATGGAGCCAAGAGAGAGAAATGCTGGTCCTCAACAATGACTAATAAGAAGATAGGGGAAAAAAATTCAGACCATACCTGGTGAGACTTAGGAAAAATAAGTCTGTTTGTTAACAGAGATGACCTCCATAAAGGTAACCAGATGGTCCAATGCATGTTGAAAAAGACACATGGCAAACCCAGGCATGGTACCAAAACTTTTAAGTAATTGTGTCATTGTAAGTTGGGGAAGTCACAGAATTTCTAACTCATCGTTTAGCATTACAGAACGTGCCTATTAACAAATTGAAAGGTGTCAGAGTGATGACCACCCAATAAACCTTTCTGTATCTATTGCATATAAGTCTTCTGTAGTCACTTCCACAATGATTCTGGGTTTGGTCATATGACTTGATTAGCCTAATAAGACAAAAACGAAGGTAACACAAGTAGACACACACACACACACACACACACACACACCCTCTCTTGTACTGGGGCTTCTTGTAATATTTCTAGTATGGGAAGAAGCCCAGGCTAATAGGTGTAGACATGCAGCCCCAGATGACAACCCACATTAACCACCTAACTCACTCACCTCTGTGAGTCCATCCAGCCTCAACTGAACGACCAGCCACATGAGTCCCTCCAGTAGAAAACAGGAGAAACATCCAGTTGACTCTAGCCCAAACTGCTGATCTGCAGAATTGTAAGAAAAAATATTGTTGGGGTTTTAAGCCTCTGGTTTTTTGAGGTGCACGAGCACATATGTGTGTGTGTGTGTGTGTGTGTGTGTGTGTACAATTGTAGATCTATATCTGAAATAGAAATAGTGCCTTGAAATGGAGTGTTGCCCCAACAAAAACCTAAAATGTTGCTTTGTGTCTGTATCAGCAGGTGATCAGCAGGGAGGGAGGAAAAGCAGGGAGAAGCCTCATGTCAAGCCTAGAGGAACTGCAAACAAATTGCTAATTTATCTATAAACGTGGTGATGAAACTGCGGGCAGGGTGGGGTATCAGTGACACAGTGTGAAGGGACAAAACAACTGACCAACATTAAAGTACCTGAAAAGACAGTAACTGTGCCTAATGACAGCTAAGGATGGGTTCTAGCAGAATTTGCAAAGTATCTTCTGGCTTGTTTTAGCTGGGTATGATAAGGTATGAGAACAAAGAGAAGAGAGAAAAATGAATCATTCATGTTGCAAGGTCAATTTGGAGGAAAAAATGGAGGCGTCATGACTAGCTGGCTTGGAAAATAAAGCTTTCACATCTCAAGTCTCTGGATCTGGCAAAGATTCTGAAGCAGTAAGTGGCCTCGAGGTAAAAGATCAAAGCAAGGTTGTAGTGGGTCTTTATTCTAAAGATCTCAGAAAGACTTAAGCTATGCCTAATGGATCTTATCAGCTTGACAAAATATGGAATTCAAAAAATCATATGAATATTGTTACATAATAGCCTGATGCCCCTAAGGTAGAGATAAGTCTGTCATGAAATTAATGTGACTTCTAGGACAGGGAGTAAGCCTTCCAAAATGTCATAGGAAACTCACAAAGTTATTTAAATAAGTGTACTATTAAAAACCCTGCCAGCTTGGACTGAGAAGCAGGGACTGGGAAAATTTGAAATTAAACGAGGTCTCTTGGCCCCATTTTTGAAACAGAAACTACAGGAGGGTTGCTTTGCTGTAAACATAGACAATTTCTTTTGAAAAGGGAAGGGCAATCTCAGGGGTAGAGCCAAGAACTGCAGAGCAAGTTGGGCTATGAAACTCCTGAGGGCAAAACTGGGGCCTAATCAGAGACCATTCCCTGCTTCTAGAACAGCAACACCAGAAACATGGGCCTGTATTTAACAATTTCTCTGAAAAAGCTCTCCCTATTGTTTTAAATGGCAGCACACATTAGTTTTCTACTGCTGCATTATAGTCCTGGTTTCGCCAACATACCTGCAAATGTCACACAAATAAAAATCAAAGAACTGTAAATGCACACTGAACTCCTGACAGTAAGTTCATGTTCCATAGCAATGTGGATTAGTGAGTCTGAATCATCATTTCTATTTGAGCATTAAGCAAATTATATATATACATGGATATCTACCTCCATATATATATATATGAAATGGGAGACATATTTAAAAATAAAAATATACAAATATGTATGTATTTTATAATATATGTATAAAGATAAGGAAATTAAAAATAAAAAGTAAATATATATGTATTTTCTTTTTTATTTCCTTGTCTTATATAATATATATTGTATATATTTCCAATTCCTTGTCATACACACACATACACACACACACATATATATATGGAGATGCCAGAAGAACCCTGTGCTAATTAGATTGGAATTGGAAGATTTTAATATGTATCTATGGTTTTTAATCCCTATATACAGGTAGGTAAGTGGGTGGGTGGATAGATAGATAACATAGATATAAACACATGTCTACGAGAAGCAATGAGAGCCCAGCAGCAACAAAAATACCAATACCCAGATGCTTTCTAATATTATAGGAAACAAAGCTTCTTGGGAAAATTGATGATTCCAGGGGTGGAGCAGATAAAGTATAAAATGTCCTGAAATATCTTTCTATGAAAGACATAAAAAAGTGGCAAAGATTAATGCAAACAGATCTAAAGGTTACAGAAGACTGCTTGAATTTCTCATTGTAAAATTAGCAAATAGCTATTCTATCCACACCCTACACTAAAAACATTAACTCCCGTGATAGAAAAATGCCTCATATAAAATATTAATTAGGAAAAGAAAAAGTCTCAACAATATGACTGATTCTCAGCATTTCAGAATGCAAACACTGATGATGTGGACTATTACCAATATTTGTTTTCAGTACATTTTCAGAATGTAGCTTTGGTCATAAGAACAATACATTGAAGAAAGTTTGTTATGTCTTTCAAATAAAATGTGAATGTGAATATATTATCTGTTTTTCTCAGAGGCTGTTCCAATATTTGATCTCAATGATAATACTAAAGCTTACATTGTGTTTTTCAAAGCATCTCATGAGCAGTAATTTAATCCCAACACTAACTCTATTGATGAATACTATTTATTTCCTCAACTGTAAAGATGAGGAAAGGGGGACATGGTAACTTTTTCAAAACCATGCAGCTAGTTAAGCGTACAGCTGAAATATGAGCCAAGGCAATCTCACTCCTGATATTAGGTTCTTACCCATTAGACTGTTCAGTCTTTGTGATAATAATGCAGTAACATCTTCCTTAAATACCCATTCCTGGTTACCTTTTCCCTGGATAAGGAACTACTTGTACCTTTTAAAAATGAAGTGTGCCAGAATCCTCATTTATTTATCATGGCCCAATTTGCTTCTCTAGCTATTATGCAGTAGGGAATCCATTAAAGCTACTCTCTCATCTGAATAAATAAGTAAATAAATAAATAAGCACCTCCTAATAAGCAAAGGTTACTTCTGTTTTTCAAACACTACATAAATTATTATTAACAACTTTTTAATGTCCCAAATCTGACTCAAAGGATGTTTTCATTAAATGAAATCATCATCTTGGTAACAATATTTATAAACCCAATACTTTAAAACAAGCTAAATCATATTATTTAATTACATGTTCTTCCATCAAATGTTGAAAACTTCTAAAGATACCATAATGCAGAATACAGTTTAAATTTCTCTCAAATAAACAAAATAGCTTTAAAATGATCAACATATTTCTGCCACTACCTTTTATATAAATTAAATATTCTGTATATATATTGCTTGATGTTGATCTTTGCATCCCTGAAACTGAAACAGTGTATATACTCCTATATATACAATGCATATATGCATATATATAAACAATATATACACAGAGACAGTATATAAATGTCAGCGTGAGTTAAAATAACCACAAACCAGTGAACATCAACCAGCAATGTATATTTAATTTGGAAGCTTTTTAGATAGGCACTTACAGTGATTGAGAACACAAGGATTCACAAGATTCTTACATGCTCTCTAATACACTCCTCTACCAAATAATTATCTTCTGAAAATGTTATCACAAGGTTCAAGCTCATGTATTATTTAAAAAGCAATCTTATAAGTAATTCAACTGTTCAGAGCTAAAAACTTATTAGATAACAATACCCAAGGCACAGAGTTCTTTTCCGCCACAAGGAAAACCAAAGATAACCAGAATGGTCTTTAGGAACCCATGCTTCCTCTAGTTAATAATAAAAACTATATTTATGAAAAATAAATAAATAACACCTCAAATAATATAATAAATAAATATAAAAAATAAATAACCTCAAACTGTTATAATAATATTTAAAGTCATTTTTAGAAGATCAAACAAAATGTTTGGCATCATTAAATACATTTTTGTTATTGCATTATAGAAGAATTATCTAAAAATGCCAAATAAATACATTATGCCATCTAATTTCCATAGTACTCATCCATATCTCATTAATAAAACATAGTCCTTCTCTAAATTTACTTCTGCAAAGGACAGTTTTCCATTTTCATTGTTAGAAATTTTGGAAACTACAGGAACATAATAACCAACAAAATTAAAATTAAAAATGAGACTATGGATTAAAAGTGAAGAGCACCCATTGTTTTTAAATTGTAGTTAATACACAATGTTACATTAGTTTCAGGCATAAAACATGGTGATTTGACAAGTCTATACAGTATGCCGCGCTCACCACAACTGTAGCCACTGTCTGTCACCACACACTATTTCAGTATCATTGACTATATATGATGAACAGTACTCATTTTAATAATTATGCTTGTCTGTGCATGCGTGTCTTCAGACCAAGATCAATAGAGTTTACTCTCTTGTTTTTGATATTTAAGAACATATCACACAGTGAGAATGAGTCTCTTTTGAGTGATTGACTCTTCCACCAAGCTCAACTAGAAAATCTACATAAAATACAAAAGAAAATATAACAGAAACACTGAAGATACTGGCAAACTGTTTAGGCAAATAGAACTTTAGCAGGAAAAAAACCACAGACGTGAGAAATCTCTCAAAAAAAGGCCATCATGCTGCACCAATATTGTCCTGCAGGAGATCTGCTGATTCCAGGCAAGTCTGAGGTTTTAGTTGTGGGCTGAACACAGGCAGACAGCTTTACAGAGCTGAACAGAAAAAAAATTAGAGACCTAAATGCTGAAGATTCTAGTGAAAGAAAAATGGAGAACTGAGCTCAAAATTGTAGCAGCTGTTCTACCAAAATTGTTGCTGAATTTTCAAGCAGTAAATGGTAAGAGATTGAAAAGCAAGGCAGAGATTTTCCACTAAGTTTACATGTCCAAAACAGAAATCTTGATGTCTCATACCCAACATGATCCATCCCCAAAATCTTTATTTCATTATATGTCAATCCTACTCATGCAGTTGCTCAAGCCAAAACCCCTAGAAGCATCCTGACTGCTCTTTCTCATACTCCAGATTAAAACAGAAAAATATCCTGTCATCTACTTTCAGAATATATCCCACGTCTGATCATTTATCAACAAATCCATTGTCATCTTAATCCAAGCCACCACTGTCACTTATCCGACTTTGCAATAGCCTCCATATTGGTATTCTTATTTATAATTTATATCGTATTCCCCTTATAATTTATTCTTCACTCATCAATCTGAGTAATCATTTCAAAACACAGATCTGACGGTATCTCTTCACTGCTTACAATTCTCCAAGCCTCACATTTCACATAAAATCAGAAACCTTTACTATATTCCAAAATGCCCTATATGATCTGGCCATGGGCATCATTTTCAGCCATCGTTTTCTACTGTTCTCCCCCAGATGACCATATTCCAGTCACACGGGCACCTTGTTCTTGAACTGATCCCATGTTACTTCTTAACAACAATTAATTCCTTCTAGAGATTTGTATATTTGTGTTTGCATCATTAAGAAAAGTTTCTGTATATAAGCATTCACCAGACATTTAGTATTGGTGATGTTGCATGGCATACATTCTTTTGAGTTAGTTTCTATAGTATATACAATTTGAGTTTACAAAATTTCTAGTTTACTTGTAGAGTTAGACATTATTCTCCCAAAAAGAATAATTCACTCAGACTTCTTTCTGAAAATTGATAATTTTCTTTAAAGTATCATATATTATTTTTTCTAAACTACATCAAATACTAGAATTCTATTATTAGGAAATCCTTCTATTAATAGGGATTCTATAAGAAATTCACTCTCTGGTGAAAACAGTCACCTAAATTAGGGATATGGGGTTAGTTTATGTACATTCAGAAAGGAAGAAAACAATCACATTTACACCCATATTATACCCTATGTTTCAGAGAAGTAATCCTATTAAGAATTCAACAGACCTCATGACATTAAAAGGAAATGTTTGTTCAATTACTGACTTTATGGTTCTTAGTTGTATCCTGAGGGAAGTCAATAAAGGAATAAAGGAAATATACTTTTAACTATATTGGCTTTATATGAACATTTGTTTAATTGCTAATATTGTTTAAACATACATTTCTTTTATCTTAAAGCATGGTTATCAATATCCTATTGTTGATGAAATAATGGATTCATTCCATTCAATTTTCTTAAATAGGCTAACCAATGAACAATAAATTAAGTTATTGGTACTTTACAGTTTCTTGCCTTCTCTCACATATATTTTCTTCTATGGTATGTATCCACTGTCTTCTACTGATAGTTTTAATATTATGCCTGCCTCCACTTACCTCCATCTCAGTTGTTCCTAAGTACAGAACTAATTACCAGCTGCCCAATCTCTCTCTTCCTGATCAATGAGGTGCCATCTGGATATAAGACTTTTGCATTTACAAAAGCATAGGAGGTGCGTGGGTGGCTCAGTGTGTTAAGCCCCTGCCTTTAGTTCAGGTCATGATCTCAGTATTCTGGGATTGAGCCCCACATCTCATCGGGCTCTCTGCTCAGGAGGGAGCCTGCTTCCCCCTCTCTCTCTGGCTGCCTACCTGTAATCTCTCTCTCTGTGTCAAATAAATAAATAAAATCTTAAAAAAAAAAAAAGCATAGGGATTGGAGGTAGTGGTTTGTAATCCCTTACTTGCCCAACATATTGCTTCAGCCACAGTTTCTGCATAATACCTCTATCCCTTTCTTTATTCTCGTGTACCTTGTGAGCCAAATGTTTTATCCCTCAAAAGGCACTGCAGGGACAAGAAAGCTACAAGAGAAGAAAAGAGTGAAGCCATACCTGCAGGCTATAGAGGAAAAAGAGAAGAATGGAGCCAGAAAGAAAAGAGAGTATCTGCTTTGTTCTTCCTAGTCCAATATTTGGCGGTTGGCCTGTGTTCTAGTTTTACCTTGCTCTTTTTCTTCACTTTAGAACAAATTACTAGAATGTGTTGCTTAGGGTTGGACAGACTGACTGGCTTTCCTCAGTAACATCAAAGTTTCTCCTTCTTCCTCCATTTACTGGCTAGATCAGAATAACCTCCCCTCCTACCTCCCTAAATTTGATATCTACAAATTCTGGAGATGAACTAAGTTTATTTGCTAAAACTAACTCTATTTGAGCTTAGACTCTGATTACAGAGCCAACTCTCTCAGGGGTGTGAACTCAAACTCTGTCTCCTCCAGTTTCTGCTGTATGGATAGAGCTCCCTCTCCCATCCCTTTTCCCCACTTTGGGTTGCATTTCTCTACTTCCAGGCTAACATGAGACTAGCACACTCTATCACAAAGCCACCTTGACAACAATGGAGCTGAATATTGAGACTGAATTCTCAAATCCAGCAAGTCCACTATGAAAATGTAAGGGTACTGATCTAAGAGGACTAGGACCCTGAAACATGGGATTGAGAAACTGGGGTATACATACACTTGAAAACCTTGTAATCCCAGGCTTCCTTTACTCACAGAGCACTTTGTTGTATAATCATCCTTGAAAAGATAGTTCAAACAATACAACTTAATATAAGCCATTCAAAAATGAAAGAGACTCATGGAGAACTATCTCCCCACAATACCTAATCCTCATTTCTTTTCCTTTTTTTTTTTTTTTTAAGATTTATTTATTTATTTGACAGAGAGAGATCCCAAGTAGGCAGAGAGGCAGACAGAGAGAGAGGGAGAAGCAGGCTCCCTGCCAAGGAGAGAGCCCTATGTGGGGCTCAGTCCCAGGACCCTGAGATCATGACCTGAGCTGAAGGCAGAGGCTTAACCCACTGAGACAACTAGATGCCCCCTAATCCTCATTTCTATACCAAATCATTACTGTTAGGATTTTCCTATTTGCATATGCTCTCTGCCACTCTGATTCTGATTTGACTGACAGGGCTGGAACCAAATCAGTTTGAAATGTCTTATGTGGCATTTAACTAAGCTACTACCAACAGGACCCTCAAAGCAAAATGATAACAACTTGTACTGTTGACTTCAACTATATACCCCACGCTCTTGGCTGAATAAAACCTATAAATCATTAACATTTAGCTTAGAAAGCCATTTAACACCCTTCTACTTGGTCCAAAACATCAATTCAGAAAGAGCAGGATGTATGAAAGATTGCCCAACTATACCCTGGACTACCAGTAAGGCAGTTCAACCAGTTGAGCCTGACCTACCTAGATGCCTTCCATGACCTTATTTTTATTTTATTTTTTAATTAACATATAAGGTATTATTTGTTTCAGGGGTACAGGTCTGTGATTCATCAGTCCTACACAATTTGCAGTGCTCACCACAGCACATACCCTCCCCAACGTCCATCATCCAGCCACTCTATCCCTCCCTCTTGCCTCCACTCCAGCAACCCTCAAACACTTAAAAGACTCATGAATAACCCTAAGTAGCAAGTCACTATTTTTTCAGAGGGATGGAAATTATGCCTGGTTCCCCATACAAGAAATAAATCCCAATGACACACAAGGTACTCCTGGAAAGAAAGGGTTATTTACCATTATTAGGGACCCCAGGTGGAACTACATCCAGTCCCAGCTATTTCATGGAGTAGAAATGTCACCTTGCTATTGGTGTGAACAAAAAGGCCATACTGGAATAACTTTCTTTAGGCAGTTTCTCCCAAAACAGATAAGAATCAACAATTCCAAATGATCTAGGAACCATATGGTCTACCAGTTGTCTGGGTGCACTTTGGCCACACTATCAACCTGTGCTCCATAGGTCAAACTTGAGGAACTTCAAAGAAAATTTTTGGGTGTTGTTTTGGTTATTGAAATGTCCCCATTTCCATAGGAGAGTAAAATATTTTTATGTCCAAAATAATTTAAAAAGGTTAATCTTTAGAAACTTGTAGTTTTAAAAAGGTTAATCTTTAGAAACTTGTAGTTTGAAGTGCCAAACATTTTATGTCTCTTTCACATGTTGTAAAAATTGCAGATTACCAAAAATTCACATATGAATTAGTCTGTTTATAAAGTAATATTTTTAAATCAACATAAATACTTATTTCTCTACATATATTATGTAGTAATTAAAATGACAACTTGGGCACTATTAGAGCTCTGATTTAATTGAGGGATGTTTGGCTGATTACAAACAGTGTATTCATTTTATAAAAATGAAATTCTAATTAGTGTTGGCTTCCTGTCAAAATCAGTAATTAAGAAAGTTGTCAAAGTCAATCCTATTATTCATCTTGATAATGAAATTATTTAAACATCAAACATGAATGTTCTATTAGCTTGAGGAGTATAATTGTTGTTAACATTGCTCATAGGGCTTAATAAACATATCACATCAGCTACATTATCTACCTAAATACCTGTACACAGATGCTTGTGATTAAGAATTTGTGAAGCTTTGTAAGATTAAGTATATGACTGAGATTGTTTTACAAATAATATTTAACTTCCTTGAGTTGGTACATGTGATATGGGAGAGCATGGCTCTATATTTTTCTGAAAGTGAACCAGAATACTTTTTTATGACCTGCAAAGTTGAACTGCACTTTATTTAAAGTGTTCAACTTTATGACTTATGGCATATATGCCCATGAAACCATTATCCATTACTACACATATCCCTCAATCCTGAAAGTTTTCTCCTACCTGTTTAATTCCTCCTTCCAGTCCTTCCCCATCCAAACCCTTTTCCAGGCAACCACTAATCTGTTTTTATTTCTTGTTATATATTTGAATTTTATAGGAATACAATCACAGAGTAAGATTTTTGTCAGGATTCTTTCATAATAATTATTTTGAGATTCAACCATGTTGTGTTATGTATTAGTGATTAATTCTTTTTTATTGCTAAGTAGTATTCCATTGTATACCATACTTTGTTAACCCATTCATCCTTTTGGAAATTTGGGTTGTTTTCAGGTTTTAGCTGTTACAAAGATGCTATGAATATCCATGCACAAGTCTTTGTATTGGGACATATGCTATTATTTGGCTTGGATAAATCCTAGAAATACACAGATTATTAAATACACAGGCTTATATTATACATTAATTTTGTTTCAAACTTCTAAACTTTTTTCCTAAATGGAAAAACTTGTACCATTTTATATTCCTACCCATAGGGTATAAGAGTTTCAGTTCCCACATATCATTGCATATGCTTGGTTTGAACGGGTTTTTTGTCTATTTTTACTACTTTAATGTGTATATAATAGTATCATATTGTAGTTTTAATTTACATTCCCCTAATGACTAATGATTTTGAACACCTTTCATGGACTTGTTTGCCATCTGTGCATTTTCTTTGGAGAGTTATCTGCTGAAATGTTGCTTGCTTTTTATTGATATGTCTGCTTTCTCATTATCAAGTTTTGAGAATTCTCTATATATTTTGGATAGAAGTCTTTCATCAGATATGTGATTTTCAAATATTCTCTTCCAGTCTTTCTTTTAATTCTCTTTTTTTTTAAAGATTTTATTTATTTATTTGACAGAGATTACAAGTAGGCAAGAGAGGCAGACAGGGAGAGAGAGGAGGAAGCAGGCTCTCCGCGGAGCAGAGAGCCCGATGTGGGGCTTGATCCCAGGACCCTGGGATCATGACCTGAGCCGAAAGCAGAGGCTTTAACCCACTAAGCCACCCAGGTGCCCCTCTTTTAATTATCTTAATAATATCTTTTGAGGGACATTTTTGAGGGACATTCTTATTTTTTAATAAGCTCAATTTATATATTTTTTTAAATAAATCATACTTTGGCATACACAAAGGACACAAAGATTTTCTCTTTTTTTATTTTTAGAAATTTAAAAATGTGTAGCTTATTTTCATATTGATGATATTTTTTGAATTTTTATTTAAGATGTATTTAAGATTTTTTTAAGATTTTAAGATTATGTATTAAGATTTTTTTCTTTTTTTTCTGCATTTTGATATACAAATGTCCCAAAACCTGTGTTTTAAAAGGTTATTCTCCCTATCTATCCTTTCTTTATGTTCTCAGTCTCTCTCTCTTTTTGTGTATATACCTATATCCACACACACCTCTAAACTGTCTATTCTCTTTAATTCATCTTTAATAATCCTTTTTATACCCATCTTTGTTAGTTTCATACTGACATGAAATATAGAGTTTTATAATAAATCTTAAAATTAGATACTGTGAATCTTCAAAATTTTTGTTCTCAAAGTAATTTTGTCTGTATTAGAACCTGTAAATTCCTAAATAAAATTTAAAATCAGCTTACCATTCTTTTTCCTCTATTTTATGTGGTATCTTTTAAATTTTATTTATATATACTCTCTCTATATATTCTATATATTAACCTAAAGTTAATACATAGAAATAAAAATTGTGCATATTGTTCTTATATCTAAAAATATCTATCTTCTCAACTATAAGTTCTAGCAGATTTTTTGTTAGATTCCATTGAATTTTCTACTTGGACAAAAATGTATTCTGTAAAGACTATTTTACTTTTTCCTTTCTAGGCAGAATGCTTTCATTTTTATTTTTTCTTATTGCATTTGCTAGCCCTTCCAATTCAATATTGAATAGAAACAATAAAAGCAGACATTCTTCCTTTTTTCTGAGTATTCAGTCTTAATCATTTCACATGATATTAGCATTAAGTTTTTCACAGAGGCCCTTTTTCAAGTTGAGGGAGTTCCCTGGTATTTCCAATTGTTGACAGTTTTCATTAGGAATGGCTTTTAGATTTATCTATTCCAAAGACTGATTTATTTATTGAGAGAGAGTGAGCCTGCAACCAAAGTGAGGGGCAGAGAGAGAAAGAGAGAGAGAATCTCAAGCAGCCTACCCAGCAGTGCTGAGCTCACTGGGTTCAATCCCACAGCCCTGAGATCATGACCTCAGCCAAAATCAAGAATCAGACACCCAACTGACTGAGCCCCCGGGCACCCCTAAATTTGTCGGTTTTCTATGTTGTTGAATTTACTATCATAAAACTGTTTATTATATTCTCCTTATTAAATTCCCCTTATTAATATCTTAATCTCTATAAAATCTGTAGTGATGTAACCATCTCATTTCTGGTATCTGTCATGTGGGTGTTCTTTCTTTTTCTCCTTATCAATCTCGCTAGAGATTGGTCAATGTTCTTGATCTTCTGAAAGAACCAACTTTTCTCTTCTCTTCTTTATATCCTGCTCCATACAAGGCTCTGCTACCTCCTGCTGCTGTGGCCCCCAGTGTACACCAGCACCCCGGGGGACAGCCCCACTCCCATGGAGTACATGAAGGAGTACGGCAACACAGGTATTTGTAGAGGGGTCCAAGATCAATGCAAGCAGGAATCAGCAGGATGACAGTAAAATGTTTATTGGAGGCTTGAGATGGGATACAAGCAAGAAAGTTCCAAATGAATATTCATCTCGATTTGGGGAAGTTGTAGACTATACAACTAAAACAGATCCAGTGACTGGAAGATCAAGAGGATTTGGATTTGAGCTTTTCAAAGATGCTGCTAGTGTTGATAAAGTTGTGGAACTGAAGGAACACAAACTGGATGGCAAATTGATAAGGCCCAAAAGGGCCAAAGCTTTAAAAGGGAAAGACCCTCAAAAAGGTTTTTGTGGGTGGATTTAGCCCAGATAGTTTTGAAGAACAAATTAAAGGATATTTTGGAGACTTCGAAGAGATTAAAAAATATTGAACTCCATGGATACAAAAACAAATGAAAGAAGAGGATTTTGTTTTATCACATATATAGACGAAGAGCCAATAAGGAAATTGTTAGAAAGCAGATATCATTGGGGCTCCTGGGTGGCTCAGTCGGTTAAGCATCTGCCTTTAGCTCAGGTCATGATCCCAGGGGCCCCACACTGGGCTCCCTGCTCATCAGGAAGTCTGCTTCTCCCTCTTCCTGTTTCCCCCCTCTGCTGCTCATGCTTATTCCAGCTCATTCTCTCTCAAATATATAAATAAAATCTTAAAAAAAAAAAGAAGAGAAGAAAAGAGAAAAAAAAGAAAAGAAAAGAAAAGAAAAGAAAAACGAAATGAAAAGAAAAGAGAAAACAAAATGGATATAAGCAAATCAGTTCTGGGAAGTGTGAAATCAAAATTATATGACCCAAAGAGGTATATAGGCAGCAATAGCAACAAGAACAAGGAGGAAGAAATACTGCAACTAGTAGACGAGATGGTACTAGGAGTTATGGAGGAGGTCAGGGCCAAAACTGGAACCAAGGACTTAATAACACTATGATCAAGCATATGGAAATTATAACAGTGCCTATGGTGGTAGTCTGGCTATGGGGGCTGTGATTATACTGGGCATAACTATGGGAACTATGGATATGGACAGGGACATACAGACTACAGTGGCCAACAGAGCACTTACGGAAGGTATTTGGAGGGGGTGGCAATCACCAAAACAGTTAGCAGCCAAAAAGAGGGGGATGCTGGAGAAGCCAGGAGGAGACTGCTAAAGTTAACCCATCTTGCAGGCAACGTTGAAGACTGGTGTTCTGTTGATCTAAGATGATTATTTTGCAAAAGATTTTCTAATGTACAAGACACAACTGCAAACAACTGCATATAGCTGCCACTTAATTTTCTTTGTTTTTACTTTGGCTTTTGCTATCTGAGCTATGACTCTATGTGGATTTGTGTTAATACAAATCTTATCTACATGATTTCATGCTAATCCTCAAATAAATGTTTCCTTCTGTGAAATAAATAAATGAATATAAAAGAAAAAACTTTTGGTTACTGTGATTTTCCCTATTACTTTTCTGTTTTCTGTTTAATGATTTCCCCTCTCATTTTTATTATTGTCTTTCTCCACCCTTCTTTGGGTTTCACCTGTTCTTCATTTACTAGTTTTTGTTTAACGATTTCTAGTTTCTGTTTAAAGATTTTATTTATTTATTTGAGAGAGAGAGGGAGTAGGGGCAGTGAGAGAGAGAGGGGAAGCAGATTCTCTGCTGAGTAGGGAGCCCAATTTGGGGCTCTATTTGGGCTCAGTCCCAGGACCCTGAGATCATGACCTGAGCTGAAGGTTGACTCTTAAGGGACAGAGCCACCCTGGGTGCCCCTGTTTGTTTTAAATGAAAACTATGGTTCTTCATTTAAAACCTTTTTTCTTTTCTTATATAGGTGTTTGCTGTTATAAATAATTTCCTAAGTATTGTTTTAGTGGAATCCCACAAATTTGGATAAATAACGTTTTAATTTTTATACAGTTAAAAACCAAATTTAATTTTATTTCTTCCTCAATGTCTGGATTATTTTAAATTGTTTTATTTAAAACTCAAATATTTGGGAATTTCTTAAGATCAATTTTAAATTACATTCTATTATAGTCAGAGAATATACTTTGTACAACATAACTCTTTAAAAATTGTATCAAACATGTTCTATTGTCCAGAATATGGAAAGAAAGTCTTATTAAATGTTTGGTGTGGTCTTAGGAAGAAAATGTCTTGTTGGTGGAATGTGGAACAAAATTCAGTTCATTAAAATGCAGTTAAGTCTTCTATATCCCTTAGTGATTTTTAGTCTGTTTGTCTATTAGTCCATTAGTCTGTCAAATACTGAGAGTGGTATAAAAATATTTAACTATAATTATGGATTTGTCTTTTTCTCCCTGGAGATATATCATTGTTTGCTCCTTGTATTTTAAACCTCAGTTATTAAGTGTACAATAATATTAGGGTTAGTATTGTTATGACCTCTTCATGAATTGCACTCTTTGTGATACAATATTTTTTAGTAACTGGTTTATTCATTGCTGTGATATCTACCTTATCTGATATTAAAAAAAGAGCCAGCTCACATTTCTTTTGGTTAATGCTAAGAAGTTATATATGTTTCTACCACCTTTTGAACTTTGAACTATCTGCATCTTTATATTTACAATGGATATCTTAAAGGCAGCATACAGTTGTTTCTAGGCTTTTTATGCAATTGGCCATCTTGGGCTTTTAATTTGGATGTCCATACCATGCCACTTATAATTAACAATTTTCTTATGTCTGTGTATAAATCTCTCATCTTGCTATTTGTTACATGTGCCCCATCTGGTCTTCTTCCATTTACACCTCTCTCTCTCTCTCTCTCTCACCTTGAAGCAATCAAATATTTTTATTCTGTTTTATATCTTCTGTGGGCTTATTAGCTACAACACTTTTTAACAAATTTTATTTCAGTGGTTATTTTTTTAGAGTTTATAGTATACATCGTTAGCTACTTTCCAGCTATCTCTAAATGATATTATGCCACTTTACCAATGCCATGTTAAAGAACCTTACCAGGAGCACCTGGGTGGCTCAGTTCATTAAGCATCTGCCTTTGGTGCAGGTCATGATCCCAGGGTCCTGGGATCAAGCCCCACAAAGCGTCCCCTGCTGTGCCGGGAGCCTGCTTCTCCCTTTCCCTCTGCCTGCTGCTTCCTTTCCCTCTGCCTGCTGCTCTCCCTACTTGTGCTTTCTCTCTCTCTCTCTCTCTGTCAAATAAATAAACAAATCCTTAAAAAGAAAAAGAGGGAAAAGCACAGAAAAGAAGGAACCTTACCAGAATTTCCTTCCATCTCTTTGATTTTGTTGTTTTCGTTGGTAGATTTGTTAGTGTGTTTCAGTGGTAGAACACTTAACACAAGATCTGCCTTAACGAATTTTGAAGTACACACCACTGTATTGTTAACTATAGATATCGTGTTGTAGAGCAGATCTCTAGAACCTATTCATCTAGCATAACTGGAACATCATACACATTGAACAATGACCTGTTGTTCCATAGTTGTATCTTGTTTTTAAGATATGTAAGATATGTTAGGCAGGTCTAGGGCAGCATTTAGTCTAAGTCTCAGTATCTCTCACTGCTAAGGCAAGAGCTTTTTGTGTCCTATACCCACAACTCCATAACTTATGGTGAAAAGAGGCCAGTTTTGTGGCCTCTGTGAATACTGAGTACTATTTCCTTTGATTCTTTCATGTGACTCTTTTCCCATTCTCAAGTCATGTCTTCACTACTTCATGGGTGAGCTCGCTGGTATTCTTCTCAACACTCAGTATTTGTGTAGATATGTGGAGGTCTCTATGGATCCCTCTCCTTTCCATTCCCTGCCCTGTGAACTTCATCTGCAACAGCTTCCCTAACCTCTCAGCTACATCCCTTCAACTCAGAGAGTCAGCCAGATTCTGCCACTGGCCCCTGTTCCCTGCACCACAGCCTGGAAGATCTCTCAAGGTGGTAAGCTAGAGAGTGTTCCCCCTCACCTTTTGTGTTTCCTGTGGTTAAGGATCACTCTTCTATATTAGCTAATGTTCGATGGCTTTAAAACCATTATGGCATATATTTTTATTTATTTTTTAATTATTTCAGTCAGAAGGATAAATCTGGTCCCTATTTCCCTATCTCAGCTGGAAGGAGAAGTCCTCAGAATGCTTCTTATTAATAGTATTAGAAGTTTATTTTACAGTTCACAATAAGCCCTGCATTATTTTTTTTTAGGTATAGCAAAAAAATATATAATAAATAATAACTTTTTAATGTTGCTTCCTTTAAATACTAATGCTTCTTCAGGAAATCACTTCCTTCTAAAAGATAACATCTATAGTATATGATGAACTTATAACAATTACTATATATGGGGGGCCTCCATTCTATTTTTAATGAATACCAGATGGCATGAGTTCTTATATGTATATCAATATATTTTAGAAAGTGGATTAAATCTGAACAATAAAAAGCATGACTAAAAAAGAAAGATCACAAAAATATAACCATGAAGTATAATTCTCTTAGATTAGCAAATAATCCCCTATTTTTATAACACATATCCATTGAGATATATAAATAGCCACGGATGGGTTGTACTGTCAAATACACACTGGAAAATATGCATGTGAGTCTCTCCAGGAACTAGCTCAGTCATGCTACAGTCAAACAATGGGCATACCACTGGCATGAGGAAAAATACTAATAATACTACCCTTACAAAGTTTATGTCATGCTTAACATTATCTGTGAGGAATGGACAGCAGTCGTGTCATCCAAGACTTTATTAAACATATATACACACATAAACGACATTTAATTACTTCTATGTTAAGAAAAGAAACACCCAATTATATGTGCTTTTCTCACAAAAAAAGGCTACATAAAGCCAAGAAAAGAGAATGGTATCAGGACTGAGTCTAATTATTCTTTTAATCCTTGCTCTTCTTTTTGTTGGCTAAGTAAAATTGGGAAATTTATATTTCTGAATCCAAATTTTCCTCAACTGTAAAATGAAAATGGAATAAATTGTAAAAGATAAATAATAATAAGACAATAAGATAAACTAGTCACTAAACACAATTCATTTATGAAGATGTTAAGCAAATATATAGTTTTAATGATGGGCAGAGATCAACTGAAATCCTGCAAGAATTAACTAGAAATAATAAACATGTTTTTAATGATAATTATTAAATCAAAGATGTCTAGACTGAAAAAAGATGATGTTTTTCCCCTGCTCTATTCTGCTAAATCATGGCTACAATCTCCAGAAATGACACATGATAAAAGGAAAATAAAACTCGTAAAGGTGACAAGAATAAGGCTAACTGGTTTGCAACCTCAGGACTGAAGAAACATCATGACATCAGGGCTACTTGTGACCCCTTCAACAAACAGATAAAGAGCAATCAGACCTCCCTTATCCCAATTCCTGACCTAGCAACAGAAGGCAGCTAAAAAAGCTTATTCCATTGTCAGGTTAGATGGGAATCTTTCTGAAAACCTCAGAAGAATTGAACACTACTAGGAAAGGAAAATCTAATGAGAACCCAAAAATAAGTGGCCAGGGGAAGCATTCTTTTTTACCACCAGGTCTGAGCCTCCACTTTCCAGCCAAGAGATTCTAGAGTATGTAGGTAGTACCAACAAAAGAGACCCAACTATAGGAAGCATACCAGTCAATAACTTTCAGGCAAAGGTTCTCCTCCTCACTCAAGGATATTGGAGAAAGACTGTAGAACAAGAAAAAGGGGTCCAGTCATAGGAATTGGCCTTATCCTTGAAGCCTATTTCTCCTATGTGCTCAAGAATTTCCGGACAAGTGAGCAGAACAGACAGAAGAGACTCAACAACAACAAACAACATGATCCAGGCAGCCTCTTTGTCCTCACAGCCCCAAGAGTATTTACATCTGCTCAAGGACATGGGGCAGCTTAAACATCAGGATCCCTCCATGCCCCTCCTCTACCTAGAGAAGCCAAGCAACCGGTTTCTGCTCTGTAGGGTACAATGGGAACAAATGCAGCAC
This sequence comes from Mellivora capensis, assembly GCA_004024625.1. Lineage (NCBI taxonomy): Eukaryota > Metazoa > Chordata > Mammalia > Carnivora > Mustelidae > Mellivora > Mellivora capensis. Next base: position 47,593 of record PISX010006103.1, read on the forward strand.
TTATTAGATAAACCAAACAGATTAAAAGTCTCCAAAAATTAAGCTTTCATTAAAAACACATCACACCAAAGTAAGCCAATACCCACGTACCAACTCTAAACAGTGATTTCCAGCTAAAATAGAAGATTTAGATAAGACCTGGAGCCTCCTAACATAAGAGGCAAAAAAGTCTAGGATACGATAAACAACTAACCATCAAACCAATAATCAGTAATATCACAAGTTGAATGAGAAAAGGAAATCAATGAACAGTAATACAAAGTTTAATCAGATGGAAGTACCTGACCACAATTTCAAGGCAATCCTCATAAAAGTGAACATTCATTTGCACATTCTCTTGAATCAAATGAAAAAAATAGAAATACTCAGCAAAAACACAAAGTTATTAAAAAAATGAATGGAAATTATATATAAAAAATATAAAGCAAAAATTAAAATCTAATGGGATTTTTATTAAAGCAAGATAAAACAGGATAAAATTCAGTGAACTAAGGACAGAGAAATAGATTTCATTCCATCTTAAAACAAACAAAAAAGAACAGAGAAAATTGACTGAAAAAGAAAAAAAAATTGAACAGAGCCTCAAGGTCCAGTGCAGTGGAAAAATATCAAAATATCCAACATTTGTACATTGGTGTCCCAAAAGGAGAGGAAAAAAAAGATTGGAGCGAAAAGAATATTTGAAGAATAGCAGAAAACTCCCCAAATTTAGCAAAAGGCACTAATGTACAATCCCAAGAAGATAGGCAAAATGCAAATATAATCAACCAAAGAAATTCACACCAAGACACATTATGGTCATCTGTGACCATAGAGGCTAGAAGAAAATGGCACAGTATTTTTCAAGTGTTGGAGGAAAAAAAAAAAAAAAGATGTCACTGGCAAATTCTGCAACCATGAAGCTATATTTCAGTAATGAAGGGGGGAGTAAACACATTCTCAGGTGAAGGAAAACTAAAAGAATCTGTCACTAGCAGACCTACCCCTAAAGACTGGCTAAAGGAAGTTCTTCAAATAAAAGGAATATGATAAAGAAGTTAACTGAGATCATCAAAAAGGAAAAAGAGATCATGAAAGAATAGAAAGATGAGTACATACAACAGACTATACTTTCCTCTTGAGTTTTATATATATATATATATGTATATATATATATATATTTTTTTTTTTTAGATTTTATTTATTTATTTGTCAGAGACAGAGGGAGAGAGAGCGAGCGAGCACAGGCAGAATGGCAGGCAGAGGCAGAGGGAGAAGCAGGCTCCCTGCCAGCAAGGAGCCCGATGTGGGACTCGATCCCAGGACGCTGGGATCATGACCTGAGCCGAAGGTAGCCGCTTAATCAACTGAGCCACCCAGGTGTCCCTTGAGTTTTATATTAAAACAAAAATGTGCAACACTGCCAGATACTTAAGATAATGATACTTAAAAGTGGGAAAAGGAAAAGGCTGTGTGGCTCAGCCCAGTGAGCATGGGATTCTTGGTTTGAGGTCAGTTCATGATCTCAGGGTTGTGAGACAGAGCCCCACATGGATGTCTGTGCTGAGTCTGGAGTCTGCTTGGGATTATCTCTCTCTCTGCCCTTCCCCCACTTGTGTGCATGCTCTCTGTCTCCCTGTCTCTCTCTTAAAAAAAAAAAAAAGAAAAAGAAAAAGTGTGAAAGGTACTTAAATGGACTATTTCCACATTATACTTGAAGGGGTAAATGTTGTTACCAATTGTTTGATTTAAGTACATATTATACTATACATACGTATTATGGAATATGCAAAGCAATCACAATAAAAAGTATACAAAGAGATAAATAAATAAATTCAGATGGACTCTCCAAAAGGTTCAAATAACTCACAGGAAAGCAAGAAGAGAAAGGAGAGAAATGAAAACAAGAGGGGCCAGAAACAACATTTTATCCTTCATTCTAAAATGTATGTATCTCCACATGCCCCATACCACTGTATCACTAGACATTTTTCTAAAGGTGGAAGTACTCTGAGTTTTTGTCAGAATACTTTTCACTATTTTACATGCAAATATCATACCCATAAATCTAGAATACTTGTTAGATCTTGCTTGCCAGATCTAATCAGCATAATCTTAGTGCAATGGACAAGTATGATGTCTTATGGAAGAAAAATGCAATTGAGTTCTCTGTTTATGAAATTATGATACAGAACTAGAAAGGTGATATGCCACAGAGATAAGACAGTGAGCATGTTTCAGCCTTGACAGGTGAAAACAAACCACTTCTGGTGGTTTTTATTAAGAGATACTGAGGGGGAAAAAAAAAAAAGGAAGAAAAGAAAAAAGCATTTGCCAGATTAACGGCTGCATACCAAATATCAGGGATGCACTGAACAATAAAGACACACCTACTAGAGTAGCTACAATTGGATTAATTAGTTAAATTTATGATAATCCACTGCCATTCTCCAAAATCTGTATGTTTTCTGCCCAGGACGAATAGGTGAGTTAAATGAGGATTCCATGGGAATCACCACCCCTGTACCATTCAAGTCCTGCATGGTGGCACTAGTCTCTGCAATCCTTCCAGGACTAGGGTGTTGCTTTTCCTTTACTCTTCCTAGACAGTAGCTCCCACTTGGCTTTTTGTTGTTGCTGTTTTTGACCAAAATTAGGGAATCAATATGATGATTCTGCAAACTCCCAAGTATGTCTATTCCAATTATGCATTCTGGAATCAGGAAAATGACCAAAGGATGGGTCTGGAGACCCCACTGGACCCACTGAGATGGACCTGAGCTAAAATCCCATTAACCATATGATCTCCATTAGCTCCTATCCCAACTAATATCACAGGGACTTTCTGGATCTCCTGGAATTAGTGTCAGTTCAGAGACAGTATCTACTACCTCCTGTAAAATCCGATTATTTCCTTTTCCCTAAATGCACATTCACTGTTCATAAGCCATAGGTTCTGCTGGGGAAGTTTGGAAGAAAGGTTAAAAGTAGAAATTTTTGGTAGTGTTGTGGGGTGTTTCCTCAAGGAAATCTGTTTCATCTTCCTTCACAGAGTGTCAGTAGAATGACTTAAGTCTAGGGATTGAGGGACTGTAACTGTTTTCATGACTCAAGTTGGACTTCTGCTCACTTGATGTAAAACTCTTCCCCTTGTAAAGTCAAACAAGAATTTCGTAGATTCCCTTCTATTTGGGATTCCCTTCATGGGAATCCATGGTCAGCTAGTCAACAACATAAGTTTCTGTGAGTTATACTATCCTGTGTAGTGTTTTCACTCTGCTGTTCATTACAGTCACCATGATGACTGTATGTTTGGTAAATTAGGTTGCCTCTCGGCCTCCGCCTCCTGATATCCATTTATCCCCATTGTGGCTATTCATAATCCAGGGCAATAATTTCCACCGCAATGTATGACCTGTACAGGAGAGTAACTACAGAGCTCTTCAAGAATGCCAGAGCTCCTCTCACAAATTTATTTCTTAGCCTCACGGTGAGAGGAGTAGGTAAACTGGTCTTAAATGATAAATCCTGTTATACCCGAGTTTTCCCCCGAGTTTTCCGAGGCAGAGAGACCACCAAGGAGTCAACACCAATGCAATCACACGAGGGTTTATTTAACAAGCTTAAGCTTGGGCCCAAGTATACCCGACACAGCAGAGTAGGGACTTGGACCCCGAGCTTAGTTAAGGCAGGGGTATTTATGGGTTCCTGTTACTAAAGCAGGGTGGGGATTCCTGTTATTAAAGCAGGGTGGGGGTTTCTGGAATCAAAGCAGGGTGGGGCTTCCTGTTACTAAAGCAGGCTGGGGGTCTCTGGAACTAAAGCAGGGTGGGGGTCTCTGGAACCAAAGCAGGGTGGGGGTTCTTAAAACTAAAGTAAAGTAGGGGAAAGTTCAGCCCTTGGGCACAGGGGTCTGAGATGGCTGCCTGGAGCTATGATGGCTGTACTTATGCTAAGGCTAAACCTGAGGTGGGTTGGCCTTAATTTTTCTCGGCCTCCATAATCCCTTCTAAAGTTCCAATCTCTCTAAACATTTGGATACCTTCCTTACAGATCAGTTCTGGATTTTGGCTTCGTTTAGTGTAGGCTACTTTTTGAGCTAATAAAAAAAGAGTTAATAATCTCTTAAGTACAGTGAATTGAGAATCTCTACTTAGTGGCCTGTCTCAATAAATTTGTCTTGATATAACTTTTTTTTCCCATCATTGCCCCATATCATTAATATCCATTCCTACTTTATTACCCAGCATTCTGTCCATATAAATTAGAAAACTTCATGCAATTATTTTAGACTGTAGTATAACTCCTCATGGGTTATACTTTATACCTCTCCCTTCAGATCCTTCTGGGACTGGAGTCTAGTTACAGGTCTTGAAGCAAAGAAGGGTGGTGGGGGTAGATACTAAGGAGACTCATCTGTCTTCTCGGACAATGATTTCAGGGAAGACCATTACAAATTCTTCAGGCAAAACAGGGTTAACTCTCTCAGATAGGAGTGAAAGGGCTGCTTCTATTGGCAGAAAAGACCCAGCAAAATTTAGAGGTTCAGTGTCCTCAGCTTTACCAGCACAGATACCCTCATTATAATTTTCAGGATCTTATTCATTCCCAATCAATGACCTCACTTTAACAGGGAACACCCTGAGAGATGGGACCCAATACCAATCACAGCCCAACATTTCAGTCTACCATTTTGAGACATGAATTAAGTGGACCAATGGTAATTGGAGGGTTGTAATCTATTTGCAGAAATCAGACAGCTGTGGAGTTTTACAGCAGTGGAGGAATCAGATGGTCAAACTTGTTTTATAAACACTCAGGTCGTATTACATTTATACTGAAAGAAAGGCTACAAAGTAGGATGAAGGCTAAGGTACAGTACCAACACTTATTTCTGGAATGTTTTGTCTCACATTGATGGCCAGCTTCTGTTTATTTTTCAAGATGCATAGCAAAAGTTCTTCAGGAGGGGCACCTGGGTGGCTCAATGGGTTAAAGCCTCTGCCTTCCGCTCAGGTCATGATCCCAGGGTCCTGGGATGGAGCCCCGCATCAGGCTCTCTGCTTAGCAGGGAGCCTGCTTCCTCCTCTCTCTCTCTCTGCCTGCCTCTCTGCCTACTTGTGATCTCTGTCTGTCAAATAAATAAAATCTTAAAAAAAAAAAAAAAAAGTTCTTCAGGAAACATTAGCAGGAGTTCCCTAAGGAAATTTAATCTCTCGCTGTTATACTGCCTCATCCAAAATATTTTGAAACCTTATGACAAGAGCATTTCATTATTATTTTTTGTTCATCAAAAAAAATATGAAGTATTAGGGGTTGAGCTAACTGTACTTCAGAATTCAAGGAAAATTATAAAAAATACTATATAATTTCTTATCTATTATATGTCTTGTTGGTTAAGTGACTGCCTTTGTTCAGGTTATGATCTCAGAGTCCCAAGACTGAGTCCTGTATCGGGCTCCCCGCTCAGCAGGGAGTCTGCTTCTCTCTCCTACCCTCCCTTCTCTCATGCTCTCTTTCACTCTCTCTCAAATAAATAAATAAATAAATAACATAAATAAAATAAAACATCTTATGTATTTATTCTGCTTCATTTCCATTCACCTTTCCTGTTTCCTCCATGTTCCCAAAGATAATAATTCTAATGATTTTAATATTCTGCTTTTTTATTTATATGTGTTCTTTCTGGGACATATTAAATTTTAAATTTATATATATTTTTAAATATACATATCATATTTTAACTCAAATATATTCCTATGCTTCATTTGTGTTGTTTGAGCACATTGAATCTGCTTTTATTTTCTAACCACTCCATTTTTCACAAATCTATAAATAACTGATATACTCTCTTACTAATGGACAGATTCCAACTTTCCAATGTCACAAAAATGCCACATATAATACCATATTGAATATCCCCTAATGTGTCCTTTTATGGACCAGTGTTAGAATTTATTTGAAATATATATTGAAGAATGGAATAAATCGTGCATATTCTTGACTCGAGTAAATACTGCCAAATTGCTTTCCATGATGACTGCTCCAAACTACATTCTCAGGAGTAGTGCATGAAGGTTCTTATATAGCTACTTCCTTCTCTACATTTCAACTCTTATCAACATAAAGTAATATCCATCATTAGTTTATTCTGTATTCCTCTGGTTATAAATGAATTTCGGTATTGATATGATTTTCAGCTTCCTGGAATTCCACTTTAAAAACTGCCTGTTTATCAGGGTTCTAGTCTTTTCCTAGTTGATTTTCAAGAGTCTCTTGTATATTTTAAACCTTTCTCATTTTAGACAATAAGAATATTTTCTCAAAGTGTTACTTCCTGATAATTATTTCTAAGATGTGCTTTGTTTTACTGAACAGAAATTTTTAATTTTGACATATTCATATTCATTTTTTGGTTTTTAGTTTATGTCTTTTGGTTTTCATGTATATAGAAATGTTTTCCAGCCCTCTGCTGCAGTGATATCCCACACTGTCCACACTACTTATGGTTTTACAGATCATCTTATTCCATCTGAATTCACCCTTGTACAAGGCACTCACTAGAAATTTGGTCTTATTTTTCTCCACTTTGTCTCTCAAATGCCATTCAACCCAGAAGTGCTTATATTCTAGATGGTATTGCTGGTCTATGCAAATTCTGTTGTGTTTGGTATATTACTCTTGTGGCTGGCAACCTTGCCCAGCAAGATGGAGTGAGATCCTTATAATCCGTCTCCTCTGCTCATTACAATCTCACAGCTCAGAACATAATAACCCAAATAACAACTACCAGAGAATGATGAAAAATTAACAGCAGCAGGTGGGTCACAGAGGAAACCACCATCTAAACATTACGATCCTCAAGCAGTCAAATTTCACAGCTGTTTTTCTCAATTTTTTCCTCCCTTTTGACATGAGGGTGGAGCTAGGTCCTGGACTGAACCATGAGTGGACAAAGCCAAAAGTGCAGAATAAATCCTCCTCTTTCTAGACAAAAGATTGTAAAGGAGCCATATGAGGCAGAGAATGTGGGAGGAGTCATACCTCTTTCCTTTTTCTTTTTTTTTTCTTCTGGTATTCCCTTTTGATTCTTCCTTCTGAGGTAATCTCATATGAATTACTTCATAGCAGTGTTCAGGTTTTTGACCCACTGTTTGTTGGCACTCCTTTTTGTATTTTCCTTTTCATAGACTACCCCACTGGATGATTCAGAGTCATATTCAAAATCCTACAGAGTCCAAATTATGGATCACTGTGGCCTGATCACCAAATTTCAAGCTCTGTGCCTGGCTAAACATATTCTATTTAATAATTTATGTTATTTCTTCATGTTCCAATTCCATGTGTCCCAAACTATATCCTACATCTTTAACACACAAAACCAATAATACTGACCAAAATACAAAGAAGATCTAAATATTTTACTCTTACCACTAAAATTTTATAGCTTTATGTGTTTGAGTAAGGAAATCAGGAGGGAAATGAGTATAGATATGAGAAAAATTTGATGGAAATTCAGAGAAAAACTCCCAAAGGGGGATTTCTTTTATAGAATGTGATATTTTGAACTTTCATGGTAAGAGTCCTGCTTCAAAGAGAAAAAGATGTGGACAAAGCAGTTTTAAAGGAATATTGGTCCTAATTTGTGCCAGATTGTACGCAACTGATTTCTTTGAGTTAGAGATCCCTTGTACTTTTCTCATAAGTGGTTCAGACTAAACAACAGTTGCTCTACTGATTTTTGGCTTCTCTATTTCAACACCAGCTGTAATAACTACATAATTATAAAGCACTCTGAAATTCATCAGCCTTCTGAAATTCTATAAAAATATCTATTAGTGTATTTGTTTTTCACTTCCAATACTTCAATCCTTAAGATTCAATAGCTAAATGAGATGAGCCTCAGTTTGTGGGTTTCTCTTCTCTGAGGAATTGCAGTCCTGTGGTGCCTGAATAAAAACTGTATTTTCTCCAGTTTCTAGTACCAGTAACTCCATTGTTAGATGTCAACTCAATTACTCTTTGAAATCATTTTTCACTTAATCCAAGATTATACAAGAACTAGTCTTATATACTATATCTAGAAGCACTGTCAACATTTCTATACAATAGTTACAATAAAACATTCTTGAAAGTATGAACAGTATTCACTTTACACTGTTTTAAGTGATTAAAATTATATTTTCCAATAAATGTATATAAAAATATTTAGTAAATGAAGGGTTATCTCTAAGTTGCCTAGTAACATTTATGCATCTATTTAAGACCCTTACTTTTGTGCATTAATTTGTTCTTAAGGAATTAGAGTTTTCATGCTCAGATTAATTAATTTGACTTGTAAGCTATTTAGCCATGTTCCTATCAGTTTAAAAATATCAGTAAATAAACCTCTACCACTTGAAACATGCTACGAAATGCTTTGTACTTAAAATGCTCTCTGCTACATGGTTGAATTGATGGGCTGTTCATAATTTCCCCCTAGTTTTGCAATTCTGCTATACTTCAAATGGATATTCACCCTTACATGAAGTTGTTTACTACCTTTAATGACATTTCTGAGAATTATGAAAGATTTCCTTTAGAAACTAACACTTTTTTCATAGAAAATGGTATTATATCAGAAATACTTATTCCGATAGGAGTTATGGAAATATTGCATTTACACAGAAAACACACTTAGCTTACCTTGTGCAACATTGTATTACAGTCCTATCTGATTAGGCTGACCATTTGTCCACTTTGATATTGCCTCAGGAACTGTGGGTTGTGAAGTATGGGAATGACTAGAAATATGAGTTACATACTAGTTGTTGGAAACATTAGGTTTCAGTATTTTCTCTAAAAGTGGAAATAACATATAGTATTTCCAGATTTTTTGATAGAGGAAATATTTAACGACACTTAACATAATTCTTCTCAGTTTGTCATCCATACAGCTTCCAAAATAAATTTAAAATCCTCCTGCAGGATTTTTTGAGGGTTTGGGGGTGGGGGCAGTAATATCTTCTTCAACTGGCATTCAGTTCTCAGAAATCAAGAAGTAAAATATACCTTCAAGTTACATAATATGTAAGTACCATTTTCCATTTTGGAACTTTGAATTATTTCTAAAATGACCCTTATTCACCATGAACTTATTTCAGTCCAAATCAGAAGTGGAAAAGCATGTAAGAACCTTATTATTTAAGGCTTACACTATGCAGCTGAATTGTATTACAAAGTTTTTCAAAGGTACTCTATTGGTATCAAAGAAAGATGTGTAAATCATGAAAACAAGGGCAACAATTGCAGCTCATGCATGTCTAAAGAGTCTCTTGGAATTGAAATTGTTCTAAAAAAATATGTGCTTCCTTTTAATAAAAATTCTGCTTTATTAACTGAAGATTTCTAATTAAAAAACATCAAACTCTATCATCCTCTTCTAAACAGGAACCTTCTGTCTTCAAAATGAGTAAGAGTTACAGCCGTTGTTTTGATTGCTGAGTGTCCAAGGACTGAATTAAGTCATTTTTAGTTAAGCAGTTTCAATAATAAGCCACAGTTCTACCATGACAGAAATGCAGTCCTATGGGGAAACGAGGATCGTTCAGTTTATTCAGGGGTCAGCCTCATAAACGTGTTACCATCTGCACTTAGGTGGCTCTACACATATATAGTTATGGCAAACAGAACCAATCTTTCTTTTATTCTCCTCCTCTCCACCCCAGGTATTTGGATGTGTTTTCACAATCTTACTTCCTCATAAAAATCACTTAGGGTGTTTGAAAAGACACACGCGTGCACGCACACACACACACATTGCTGGAGACACGCAAACCAAATGAATAAGGATGAATAGGGGAGAAACCATGCTACAGAGTTAGGATCTTAAACAAGATCTACAAGGATTCTTACACTCACCACAATTTGAAAAGAAAAAAAATAAAACCAGTAATACTAAGAATGTAATCCCTGGGCCAGAAACATTAGCCTCATCTGGGAAGTTAGAACCATCAAATTCTAGGTTCCCATCCTGAAACTACTGAATCAAAAACTCTGGGATTAGAGTCTGGACTCCTTTGTTTTAATAAGCCTTCCAAATGATTCTGATGCATGCTAAAATTTGAGAATCACTGATACAAACCACCTTAAAGAATGGGAACCACACTGTACATGTTGGTTTTCATGTAATGGCACAAGCTGTTTCTTTAGCAAATATACCTTGATAGCCTCCATTGTTCTCCAAGTGATTTTCCAACTCCCTGAACAACATAAGGGCCTTTGCTTCACTTTAAAATTAGTCCTCATCCAATGAACTTGATTTCTGTTTTACTTTATTTATCTCTTAACAGAGATATTGATGCCCTTCCCTTCACCGAGTCAAGATACTTCACAAAATGAATTCAGCTCAAGGACCTATGATATTTTTCCCCAATTATTCAGAAGATTAAATAATATTGCTGTGATTACTTATTAAAATTCCAACATGCATTCATTCATATATTTGTGATTTTAATACCTTCAGTAGTAATCATTAGTTTAATATTAATTCAGTGAAACACTATGTGTGTGCTTCAACAATGCCACAAAGTTGTTACTTTTTTTTTTTTTTTTTTTTTTTGTCAGAGAGAGAGGGACAGAGAGTGAGTGAGCACAGGCAGACAGAGTGGCAGGCAGAGGCAGACGGAGAAGCAGGCTCCCTGCTGAGCAAGGAGCCCGATGTGGGACTCGATCCCAGGACGCTGGGATCATGACTTGAGCCGAAGGCAGCCGCTTAACCAACTGAGCCACCCAGGCGTCCCAAGTTGTTACTTTTTATCATGATAAAAATTGTGTTACTGGGACGCCTGGGTGGCTCAGGTGGTTGGACGACTGCCTTCAGCTCAGGTCATGATCCCGGAGACCCAGGATCGAGTCCCGCATCAGGCTCCCAGCTCCACGGGGAGTCTGCTTCTCCCTCTGACCTTCTCCTCGCTCATGCTCTCTCACTGCCTCTCTCTCAAATAAATAAATAAAATCTTTAAAAAAAAAAAAAAAATTGTGTTACTGGTAGGCACATCTTAAAATCACTGGTCTTTCAATGTCCCCTGACCTATTTTGATTGCTTATCCTACAACACACTGTTCAGGGCCATCTGACAGATGGGCTATCAGACACTGAAGCCTTTATAGCTTTGTATTTAGGGACAGAGTTATACTGGAGGTTTGTTTAGGATTTGGTTTAAAGTTTTCTCTGTGGATTTATTTGTAAATTTAGTTAGGGTGAATGTCAGTATCAGTATCATGGTTCCATCTCAGGGTCAGAAGTGCTTGTTCTTAGAGTACTCCTCTTTCTGATTTTACTTCCTTAAAGCAACATTTACTCAGTATGAAAAAATCTAGTAGCGCCGAGAATAACTTGTTTTCTTGGTTATAGGAATAACCAATATCTAAATAGGAAAGATCTAGAGTCATTAAAATCATGGCTACTTGTATGTCACCCAGATGCTAGTACTTTCACTATAGTACTGGCCACAATCTAATTTCACATCAATTCCAGAGATAAACTGGAAGATAAAAGTTAAAAGATAAACTGAAGATACTACATTTTTTTAAAGTTTATTGTTAATACATGTAATAATAAGTAAATCCTGAGAAATCCAGATCTCTGAGTCAGAACCCTACCTTTGTAATTAAATTCCCTTCCTTCATTAAGTCCCAGTTTCTTAGTTTATAAAACAATGATAATACAAATACCTGCTTCATATGTTTCTGAAAAGACTAATTGAGATAACGAACAGGGCCTGATAAGTACTAAGTGTTAACTGGTATTAGTTATTTGCATTTTCTATTTTTTTAATTAACATATAATGTATTATCTGTTTCAGGGGGACAGGTCTGTGAATCATCAGTCTTGCACAATTCACAGCACTCACCATAGCACATACCCTCCCCAATGTCCATAACCCAGCCACCCTATTCCTCCGATCCTCCTCCCCTCCAGCAACCCTCAATTTGTTTCCTGAGATTAAGAGAATCTTATGGTTTGTTTCCCTCCCTGGTCACTTTTTTTTTTTTTTAAGATTTTATTTATTTATTTGACAGACAGAGATCCCAAGTAGGCAGAGAGGCAGGCAGAAAGAAAGAGAGGGGGAAGCAGGCTCGATGCTGAGCAGAGAGCCTGATATGGGGCTTGATCTCAGGACCCTGGGATCATGACCTGAGCCAAAGGCAGAGGCCTTAACCCACTGAGCCACCCGGGTACCCCCTGGTCACTTCTTGTCTGATTTTTTTCCCTCCCTACCCACCAGGACTCCGAGCCACCTTGCCTCTCAAAAGACAATTATCATATGATCTCTCTGATACAAAGCATATTACATTCTCAAAAGTTTTTTGGCCAAAAATCTATTCAAATTGGGCAGAGCCAAACTGGAAGTGGTTACTAGCCCTCCACCAACCAGAGCCAGGGAAAAGACTTCTATAGAAAAAAGGCAGAAGCAAAACAAGGAAATGACTGGGCCATAGCTTAAACATTTACTTTATTTGAGAAGACCTAGTTGACTGATTCATTGTCCTTAGGTTTTGATTTCTTAACCTTGAAGGGCTTACAGGCTTGGGTTTTTGTTTGCTTACATAGACTGCTAAGGTATTAGAATCACCTCTGTCCAATGGCTTTCTTGTTTAGTCAATTTATCACCCACATAAAGACATCTTGATGGTTATACTGCTATGACGGTTGCTGCTTACAAACCAGACATTAGGAAGAGGGATGCATAGATTCTCTCATAAATGCAGCTTGCACCTGTTAGTTTCAGTTAGGGTCCGGTTTAGTGGATTACTCCCCCATATATACTGCAGGTTCACTGGGTACCATAACTATATCACAGGAAATTCAGTTGGCAGTCATCCTTGCGATGGCTTCTGCCACCGAATTAAGATTGAGGATACATGATTCAAGTGAGGTGAATTAATCACTGCCTGATAAAATATCGACAGTTAGCCACCTCTAGGTACACTGTGGTTGTCTAGAGAAGGGCAAAATTACGTATTTGACCTCATGAAAGAAATGGCTACACAGGAAGAATCTGTTTGGTAAGTATGAGTCCAACCTCAGGGTTCAAATCCTAGATCCACCATTTAAGAGTTGGTCCAGTTGGATAATTTATATAATCTCTAACCTCTTATCCAAGTACAATTATTTAAAAAAAGGTATTTCTTTATAGTAATTTTTATGATGTCCTTCCACTTTTTCAATACAGTATAGAAATTATATTCTATATCTACTTAAAATAAATATTTTAACATTATGTATTAGTTAGAATTGCTTATATAAATATTCTGTTAGCTACCCATCTGCTTTACATGATTCTTTTCTTTTCATCTCAGATGGTTGGGCTTCTTCCATCTTTTCATCTCAAACACTTGGACTTCTTTCTATACTGTTACATTTCTAGGTAAAGACACTAAATGCTTTCTTTGTATGCCCTCATTCTTTAATCAGCCCCTGCTCTGGAAGACAGAGTTTTAAATTACTCCTTGTTGACTTTTGGTTGAATAATTTCACTCCAGATTCTAGATGTGGTGTTCCTACATTCTGAACAGTTTTAATCACATAGACTCAGTGTATGACCTATTTGTATATGGATTTTCATTACTTTTTTCTTGTTGATAAAATTTTTCTTGTTATTTTTAAAGACTGATTCTTATGTTTTACACCTGAAATTTGTAAATGGGTCTTAAAATACTTGTGCAGTTTTTCTCTCATTCCAAATACTGAGACTCTCATATTTAGGATCTGTCAATTCAAATCAGACAACACAAATTTATGTCCACTGGCAAGTAAGGCTAGACTCTTGAGTGACTTGACTGTCCTATTCTGATTAATAGTACTATTAAGTCTCTTTAGCCTTTGAACAATAAAGCATGAAAAGGCCATTCATTTAAGTGATTAACAGATGAAAGGAAGTAACAATAATGAAGTTCAAGGAAAGGCAAGGTCCAACAGACCTATATAAAGTTGTCTAAAATCCCAGTCCCTCTCAAAAGACACGGAAAGCTAAAAAGAGTGATACATAAATAATTATAATATACTAAGATGCAGCAGAACACCAGTGAAGTGTAAGATATTTTAAGCAGAGACATCTAAGCACAAGTCCCAATTGCATCATTTACTAGTTGTGAGACTTGGCAAGTTACAGAGCTTCTGAAATCCTCATTTTCTCATCTAGCTAGCATATGATCATAAATACTAATTGCCAGATTTTCCATAAATTTGGCTATTAATAAAAGGTGCCACCAATGGGAAAAATGTCATGAAAGTTCTATGAACATAGAAAAGGCAATATACAGAAATATACAAAATTTAAAGGAGAATAGAAATAGCATGTTTCAAACTTAAATTGTGGCAGAGACTAAATAATATCAGTAAATAAAGTAAATAAATAAAGGAAACTACTATCAACTTTTAAAGGCACTGTTATTCACTAAAGCATGCAAAATACTATATATTGTTTAGTTAAAATTCATATAGTTGTTGTGCATAGAAATGTACAGTAATAATAAGGCACCAAGTATCTTGATGGGAGTTATCTCTCAGGAAGAAAGGGGAATTTTATCATGCATTATTTCTTAAAGTGAATGGTAAATAAGTAGATGTTTTCTTGTTATTCTTAATCATTTATGCATTACACAAAATATTCAGTATTAAAATAGTAAATTCTAATTTTAACAAGTAAGATTGTTTGTGAAAGACAACTATAAATTTCACAATGACAATGACAGGTATCAAAACCAAGCCTATAAGTATAGTATAGAGAGATATATATCCTGGTTAGCTGAATGTGCTATTTTTTTTAAGTTTTTATTTAAATTCCGGTTAGCATACAATGTAATTTAGTTTTGGGTATACAATACAACAATTCAACACTTCCATACAACACCCAGTGCTCATCACAAGTGCCCTCCTTAATTCCTATCACCTATTTCACCCATCCTCCCCCCTACCCATCCCCTCCCCTCTGGTAACCACCCCCTTGTTCTCTACAGTTAAGAATCTGTTTCTTGGTTTGCCTCTCTTTTTTTACCCCCATGACAGTTGTTTTGTTTCTTAAATCCCACATGTGTGAAATTATATAGTATTCATCTTTCTCTGACTCACTGCTAATGATTCTTAATCAGTTAAATATATTAATTAAAGTATTTATCTGTAAGTACCCCAGGAAAGTAAGGCCCTTATACTATGGGTGAGGAGCTCTGATAGTGCTCCTTACTTTCAACATGATTCACTTTGTGCAAAAAGCTAACATCTAGTTAAGGAGGGTGGGGTTCTGGTCTCACCAGAAGGGTGAGACCTCTTCTGGGTTGCGAGCTTCTCTCTGTGACTTTACATGGTGGGAGGGGCCAGGAAGCCCTGTGGAATCTCTTGCATAAGAACACTAATTCCTGGGCACCTGCATGGCTCAGTCAGTTAAGCCTCTGATTCTTGATTTCAGCTCAGGTCATGATCTCACCGTGGGTGGTTAGATCAAGCCCGGTTTTGGACTCTGTGCTCAGTGTGGAGTTTATTGGAGATTCTTTCCCTCTGCTCCTCCCCCGGCTCACATTCTCTCTCTAAATATAAATAAATAACTCTTAAAAAAAAAAAAACCTAATTCCATTTATGAGGGCTCCACCCTTCAACCTCCCAAAGTCTCCATCTCCTAACACCATTACTTTGGGTGATCACATTAGGATTCCTAAATGTGAATTTTGGGGGGACAAACATTCAGACCATAGCACTCTCTATTGTTCTATAGCACAAGAACAGCTGTTAAGACTGAAAAGAATGCACCCATTGCTCACTGGATTTGGTCGGTAACTATTCCACAGTAATTGTCTGAGAGAGCCAGTTGCCCAATACCTGGCAACATGAGGTCCATGGCTAACTGAAGTTCCACCTTAGAAAATGAGGAGCAATCCCTGCTCCTCTGGGCAGCTAAGCTTGACACAGTCTCTCCCAGTGACAGAACAAACGGGGGACTGCTGTCCTGGTAACTCACTCACGGCAATGCAAAGTAAATAGAAGGGACATTTTTTTTTCTTTTAATAATCCTGCCTTGAATCACAAATTTCATGCCCTAAAGGCTCTCGAATCATTGTGACACTTTTCTTCCAGAGTGTTTAATTTTGGCTTACAAATATTTGTTCAGTTTCTATTTTATTTATCTTCTGTTGTATTAAATGGTGCATTATATAGACTGAGGTCAGTCTAATGTCTACTTCAATGTGATGATTGACTGCCTTTTGTTGTACTGATGCATAAATGTGTCCAGTATTCAAAGACCACTTCTTTCTGTAGAATTTTTTTGTTCCACAGAAATATATGTATTAGAATAAATTTTCTCTATGGATCAATCATTCTACCTCTATCTACTGTAAGAAATATGTTACATTATTAATACTTATTTAGTTTTAAATTTGTAGGATCAAACTGTAGATATTACAGAAGTATAAGCTATAGTACAGAAGACAATATTTTAAAAATGTAAACTTTGTGAATTTAAGAGTGAAAATACAGGTGACAATATGACAGAACTAGGAAATTGGAAGAAATGAGGGGAAGAAGCTATAGAGAGGCACCGTTGCAGGACTTTTTTTCTCCATCAGTGCCCCTGGTTCTTGGTCACACCACTTTGAATGGAGAGGTAGACCACACAGAGTGGTGGGCAGCAAAGCAGTATTTATTGATCGATAGTAAAGTGATAGCACAAAGCTCCTGAGGAGGGAGGGGACCCAATAGGGTTGCCACCAGAGTTTCTCAGTCTAGGGGTTTTTAGGGTCTTGTTGGTGGGCGGTTTTATTCTGATTAACCCTCCCTGCACCTGTCCTCCAATCAATCAGGTTTTTGTCAACTGTCATATGGGAAAGGTGGAGGGCTCCTTCCAGGGTAGTATAAAATGCTTTTAAAGTAGTTTCCTCTTGGCAGGGGGGGTGGGGGTGGGGGATAGGAGGTAGGAGGAGGTGGGGAGGGTAGGGGGGTGGGGTATTGGCCCCTGCGTGCCTGCCTTCCAGCTATCTTTCATCAGCACTATTGGGTCCCCAGTGTTGGGTCCCCCAATAATGGGTCTGTGATTAAAGGAGTGAGACTGATACAAAGCGAAGGTCAAACAAAGCTTTATTTCGCGCCAAGCATCGAGAATCAAACTGACCGGCCGGGGCCACACCTCTTACAGAGAGCACAACCCCTCCCTGCCTCACAGACTAACTTTTATTAAGCAAAGGCCATGTGGTTGAGCCTGGCCACACACAGGTGACCAATGAGATTGTAACACAGAGAAAGCTGCACAGTCATGCTAGGTCACACACAGGTGGCCAATTGAACTACAATTCACCCCATAGTAGACATTTGGATTAGCCTATCACCTTAGTCAGAGTGGGCACCCAAAAGGCACCTCAAGGGCGGGGCCCATACTCCTTGGCAGCTAGGGAGACAGTATGCACGCTCTACTGATTGGATGTCTCCACCTGGCCCAACTCATCCCTGCATTCAGGCTGTTATCTCCACCTGACCTGACCTACCCTTGTATTTGGGCTTTGTTACCTGGGACTGGTTTTCCCAACTTGCTTTTAAGTAAGTTCCCCTGGGGGCAGGCAGGGTCAATTTAAGTTTTACTGCATAAACAACAAAATGGCTGTTCAACCGAGGTGGGGCCGCTCTGGCTACATGGGCCCTTACAAGCACTACTTTCCTTTACCTGGATGGTCAAAATACTTAAAAATTTGAGTTATCAAGAAATGCAGATTTAATATGGTATTTAAAGTATAAATGGCAACCAGCAAAAGGTTTTGCATGAATTGTTTGGTACTGAGAGGGAAGTGAGATATTTTGAGAAAGTTTTTGATCTTTCATACAGGGTGTTCAGAAGAATCTGTCTAAAAATTGCCATAAAAAGGGGAGTTTGATATTTCCTGTAATGGTGGTATCAAGAGTACCTAAATAAAAATAAACTTTTAAAAAAGGATGAAAACAAATGTCTTTTGTATTGAACTAGAGCTTTAAGGCAGTAAAGTTTTTTTCTACAGAATTGTAACACACAGTCAGTGTTTTGTGTTTTGTTTTGTTTTGTTTTTTTTAATTGCGAACATTTGAGGAGGAGGAGGAGGACTATTTTAAATTTAGTCACTCTGTAATACAATGCTAAATTAGGTTCTTGGACCTAATGTCCAACATGGAAGAGAGGGTTTCCCCCACATCCACAAATAATGCTGACACTATCTGATGTGGGATCACCAAACCCAAAGGTCAAGAAAGAATTCTTGAGATGTTTTCAGTGCAAAAAAAAAAAAGGTGATTTTACTAAAGCACCGGAACAGGAGCCACAGGCAGAAAAAGCTGCATTATAGGTGCGAGGGGTGATTGATTATGTAAGGTTTTCTATCCTATGGAAGCAAGGGTGATATTAGGGCTCTAGGAACTGGAGTCTATAGGTTCCTGGAGGTCTGGCTATTAAGACGGTGTTTTTCTTGTAAATAATTAAGACAGTGACAAACTGATGGAGTTTCAAGTCCTTAGTGACTGTGATCTTTATCAGTTGACCACTGGCTTTTTCCTTCCTTCGTTCTTGGGCAGTCTGGAGTGCCTGGGGGGTGGGGGGGTGTTGAGTGTTAGTTTGCCTTCTGCCCTCAGCTCTGCTTTTGTTACCTTGTCACTATCTAACCACAGATAGCATCAGATTCCACGGGCAAGAGTTCAGTCCTATGAGACTCCCCCTACTTCAGGTGCCAGTCAAAAGCCCAGACTGTTACCTGTACTTTTGACCAACTGGCTATAAATCAGAGATTCTGTAGGGGCCAAGGGCAGGCCCCTCAAAATGTGCCACTTTGGCAAATTGATTATTTGAAATAAAAGTTACTTGGGAAATAGCAGGTCCCTCTGAAAGCAGGAAATAAATCTCCCATAATAAAGGTACCGTCCTGGACTAAGACATCCTTATCACCAGAGATAAAGAATTTTAAAGGTGAGAAAGCTGTAGAAACAAACCTTGTTCCTTTTTTTCCCTAATTCACTACCTCTGCCCAAATTCTACCTACAATTCCTTACTAATTAAAGTTCCCAAATACCTGTTTTCTTTATTCTGTCAATTCCTCACTAATGTATTTCCTCTTCATCTAAAAAGTATAGAAACTGTCACCTTGGTCATTTCTGTAAGTCTCAATTTCTTTATTGGGCCTCCATGTGTAAGTAATAAAATTTTGGGGTTTTTCTCCTGTTAATCCATCTCATGTAAATTTAATTCTTAGTCCAGCTAGAAGATTTTGAAGGGCAGAGGAAGAATTTGTCCTTCCCTACAATTTTTATGACCTTATCCTCAGGTTTGATTAATTTGCTAGAGCAGTTCACAGAACTTAGAGACTAACATTTCACTTACTAGATCATCAATTTATTATAAACGGATATAATTCAGAACACCCAGACAGAAGAGATGTATAGGGCAAAGTATAGGGATAGGGTGGGGAGCTTCCATGCCCTCCTAAGTACACCACTCTCCTAGAACTACCACAAGCTCACTAACGCAGAAGCTCTCCAAACCTCTCTTTTTAGGGTTTTCTGGAGACATCATTACATAGGCATGACTGATTAAACCACTGGTCACTGGTGATTGATTCAAATTCCAGCCACTCTCCCCTCCAAGGCAATCGCAGGGTGGGACTAAAAGTTCTAACACTCTACCCACCCCATTGGTTCTCCTGGCAATCAGCTCCCTCCCTTAGGTAGGGGTCAAAAATTTACTTCATTACCATAACAAAGGACACCTTTGTTTCTCTCAACACTTCAGAAAATTTGGGGGTTTTAGGAGTTCTGTACCAGAAATGGGAGGGAGACTAAATATATTTCTTACTATAATGTCACAAATGCCATTTCAAGAAAATAAATTAAAATATACTATTTTTTTTCTTTTATGCAAAACCCTCATACCAATTGTGCTACAGTGTGGAATCCTGCAGCAGATTCCAGTTGTTTGTTATGTTCATTCCATTCCTGACAAGTATTCTCTTATCATTAAATAAACATATGGAGGATAGAAGAGAATATTTATATACATATTTTTGCATATTTTAAAAGTCAACACTATATTTCCTTTTAAATATAATGTAAATCTGTCAGTTGCATTTTACCTTGAACAATGATTTATTATGTGTTTATAAAATATGGGACATTAGAAAAATAATCATATTTTATTCAAAAATTAGTGACACTGGCAGAAAGATAGTTTACTATAACTGAAAACAAAATGCGTCCTCATTATGCAGAAGTTAAGTATGTCTTGACTTAGAAAATGTGCAAAACTAAGCTTAATGTGTTTTTGAATAAGAGTGGTCTTCCTTTTCATATCAGAAATAGATTCTTACATTATTCCACAGACCAAATTATTGTATTTTTTTTCTTCCAAACAATTTCTTTGTTGTTGTTAACCTTTAACACCAGTTCATTGAAATACAAAGTAAGTATCATCTATGGAGCTCCCACAGTCAAGATGAAATATAGTTGTTTTGCTTTTCATTAGAAATTTCCATAAAAGTGTCTTTTAAGACAATGAATTAATATGCTTTCTCAATATGATACTGTCAATTTAGGATCAGAATTTGTTACTCTTAACATATTTTAATAGTGTTATTTTTTTTATTGGAGTATGTCTATTTTCTAAATACACTATTTTTATGAGTTTCCATTAAACAGTAATAATCATCCTCAATAGAACACAAGTTTATAGTGTTTGAAAGACATTAACTGTATAGAGAAAAGAGAGCATTTAGTGATTTCAAACCATTGCTAATTTACTCAAACTGTCAGGCTCCTCCTTTCCATAACTGAGAACTGAGAAACTGAGAGGCCCAGTACTTCATGTCAAAAATCACACTTTGCGTCATCACAAAATGGCACTTTTTTCACACTCTTTATTTGTACTGATTTGGCAAGGAAACACTATTATCTGTGCATGTTTTATCTCATTGCTTCTGTGTGTCTAATGTCATACTGAAGCAGAGAATTACACGTTACCTCAATTCTCTCACAAGCATTTTACTGAATTTTAGTAATTCTTCACATTTTATAGGCATATTAGAAAAGAAACTGGATTGCTACTTAACTAAAAATAAAAACTTGCTAAGGATCACAGATACAGTAAGCAAAACTATTTACATAAAATTCATCAACAAAAACTGCTGTAACAAAATTAAATAATGCCCTTATTTTTGATATATCCAAAATTGTCTCTTCACATCGAACTTTTGCCCCATCTTCCTAATTCTGTCTAACACAATCTTTCTGACTCTGTATTTTCTAGAGTCTTGGTCTCACCTCTCTTTTTGAGGTGAGACCATTTGCTATTTGCTATTCCCACTCTGGGTCACCTACCTATTCTCCAAAATCCAACTCTATTTAATCCTGTACAAACTAGCAAAATGTAAACCCTCTCTCAATACAGTTGAGCTCCTGTGTACATAACTACACTGTTTTTATATATGATTAACTGTTGCTGTGGAAAGTCACATACTTGTGTAACATGATGCCAACAAAAAACCTGACCTTGCTTCTACTGCACGTCTATCCCTTCTGTCATTCCTTTATGTAGCTTTGATCATCTCATGGTTACAGTGCATTTTCCCAGTTTTTATCAGGTTAATAAAATTCCTTACTCAATGCCTCTAACTCTTACTCTCAACAAATGATAGTTTCTTTGAATTTGTTTCACTTAGAAATCTAAATGCATCTAATATATTCTCCTTTGATATCTTGTCCACTCATTTTACACATGCTTCTATTTGTATCTCTGCCCCATTTTTATGTCCTTTCTTCATGGGGTCCAGGATGATTTTTATTCACACTTTGATCCTTCATTCCACCTTTATTCTTCTATTCTAGATTTCTATTCTATCAATTACTTTTTTGTCTCTCATACATTTAAAAAAATTTTTTTTTTCAAACCTCTTAATTATGTACTGGATCCTTTCCTAATGTCTACAAATAACCTCAATTCTTTCTCAGATTAGAAATAAACAAGCAGCAAAAATATAATGCAAAACAAATCTAAGATATTTTGACCTTGTTTTCCATGTCTCCTACAACACCTTCATTCAAATAGCCATTGTATGTATTTGTCCTTAATTCTTTTTTTCTAATAAAACTTGCCTCCATCAATCTATTATACTTGCCATCATCTAACTCATTGACAAATCAGTGGTTCTCCTCAAAACCAAAACTTTCTCCTGTATTTTACTGTGTTGTAGTTGTCAGTCTTAATATTTCTCATTCCTCTGGCTTTGTTGACATGACAAAGAAATACTCTCTTCATTTCTCTCCAGATTATACAACTACCTTTCCTTTATTCCACTACCTCCACCCACCCCTTAAATATTTGCTGACCTCTTGGATTACCTTTTCTTTCTTTCTGCTCATCTAATGTTATGCAATCTCTCTGCTTGATCTCAACCACTTTTGTGTGGTTGTTAGAGAGAGGATTCCCTTTATGAATCTGATATATGGGTTCTAAATCTGAAATAAAATGTGTCAATGATTTCACATAACCTGCACTGCTTTGTGGGTAAGATACCCCTTCAAGAATGAAAAGGCTAATTGTGACAGGCAATATTCTAAGCTGATCCCTAAGATAACTTTCTCCTGGTGTAACATTGTATGATTCCACTAACTTTGGATGGAACCTATAAAGATCAGATACTGTTTTCATAACTCATTATGTTATCTGTCAAAAAAAGGAGATTATTGGGGCACCTTGGTGGCTCAGTGGGTTAAGCCTCTGCCTCCAGCTCAGTTCATGATCTCAGGGTCCTGGGATCGAGCCCCACATCAGGCTCTCTGCTCAGCGGGGAGCCTGCTTCCCCCTCTCTCTCTGCCTGCTACTCTGCCTACTTGTGATCTCTCTCTCTCTCTCTGTGTCAAATAAATAAATAAAATCTTTAAAGAAAAGAAAAGGAGATTATTTTGGGTCTAACCTAATCAAGTAAGACCTTTACAAGTAAGACATTTTCTCTGGCTGCTCATACAGCAAAAAGTCAGATAAACATACTTCTACTGCCCTGGAAGAATGTCATGAACTGTCTATGGAACCATGGGGGAAGGAGGGCATGTGGATTCTAAGAGCTGAGAGTAGGTTTTGGCTGACATCTAGAAAGAAAGTAGGAGGCTCAGTCATATTACTACGAGAAACTGAATTCTGCCAACCATGTGAATGAGTTTGAAGGAGGATCCCAAGTTCTAGATGAGAACACAGCTTGATCAACATCTTGACTACAGTCTGTGAGACCCTGAAGAGAGGCTCCAGATAAGCCATGCCCAGGCTCCTGAGCCACAGAAACTGTGGGATAATATGTGCTAATACAACTTCTTAAGTTGTGGTAATTTGTTACACAGCAATTGAAAATGAGTAAATTAATAAATCTGTTCTGCTATTCTGTTCTATTCAACCAGTCTGTGTCTTCTTCTCTATGGCAGTCTGTCTAATAGAATTTTCTGTAATGATGGAAAGTTCCATATTTGAGCTATCTAATTCTACCAGCCACAAATGGCTATTGAGCATTTGAAATATAGCTAGTGGAACTGAGAAATTGAATTTTTAAAATTTACTTAGTTTTGGATAAATTCAAATAGCCACATATGGCTAGTGACTACTCTACTGGACAGAAGAATTAAGGTATGATGCTGATACTTTATCCCTTCCTTTACCCACATGGTAAAAATATACACTTTCCTTCCATCACTATTAATATCAAGAAGGGAGCTTCATTCTCAGAAATCTGGTGTATCAAAGAACACAGAGATATTAGGGATGAGAGCAAGAAAGGAATGTTAGCATCCCATACCCTGTTTCTTATGGAACAGCTCAGCTGAGCTGACTTTTCTGACTTTTTTTTTTTTTTTTTGAGTAGAGAGAGTAAGCAATGAAGGACTCATGTTAGAATGGATAAGACTTGAATCAGTAAAGTACACATTCCTACATTTGGCCCGCCAAGGAATTTATTTTGGGCAAAGGAAAGGTAACTGCAACTTTAGTATATTATTGAAGCCCCGCAGAACAGTAGGATTTGACAGCAATGATATCCCTAAGAGCATGAAGCTTCAGGGTGCCTAGGTGGCTCAGTTGGTTGGATGTCTGCCTTTGGCTCAGGTCATGATCTCAGGATCCTGGTACTGAGTCCCACAGCTAGCTCTCTACTCAGGGGAGTGGCCTGCTTGTCCCTCTTTCTCTGCTCCTCCCCCCACTGTCCATGCTCTGTCTCTCAAATAAATAAAATCTTAAAAATATATATCTATTTTTTAAAGAGCATGAAGCTGCAGTGTGTACCACCAGTAAATGCTTCACACATTCAGAACACCACGGTGCAGCTCCAAATTGGATAATGTCATTCAGAATGAACTGTGATTGGGGATCTTTTTAACTAGGAGAGCTTGTAGAATAGGGCAAAAGTCCACATCAATAGGAAAGAAGTAGGCATTCAAATTAGCCTGGAGAGGGGGATGTTTGGTCATTTTTGTGGTATGAACAGTGTTGTTGTGTTTATCTGTGCTCAGTCATGATTACGGAAGGGTCTTGTTTTTGTCTCACTCCGTCACTGTCACAGAATGACCTTGTCTGATATTGGTGTTCTGTGAAATGGTTTTGTTCAGCAAAGGAATTCTATGGCCTAGCTGTTACTGCAAGGTCAGCTCTCAGTTGACAGCTGAGGGGCTACTTCTTTTCTTTCTCAAAAGCAATAATTGGATAAAAATAAAACCTTTGAGTTTGTGCATCACTGATTTCAGTTGGGTCAATAAACTGATAATGTGCTGACAATACACATTTTTCATTTCTGCCCAGGACCCTCACCCAAACTTCTGATTCATGCCCACAGCTATGTCCTTCAAATCTTCAATTAGATGTCCCACTGCACTTCCAAATCAGTATGTCCAAAAATGTTCTCAGGATCTATGCCTCAAACCTATTTCTCTTCCTGAATTATCTGTCTCTACTACAGGTACCAATTTATGTTAAGCAAGAATCTCATGTCACATTCTTTACAAAAAACCACTCAACCTATCACATTATTTATCAGTCCAGCCAATTTCTATTCCTATGGATGTTGTAATTTATCATACCTTTTTAGAACTAATCCTTATTCCGTGGTTCATGGATAGAAGAATCAATATTGTCAAGATGTCAGTTCTTCCTAACTTGATCTATAGATTCAATGCAATCCCAAACAGAATCCCAGCAAGTTATCTGTGGATATTAACAAACTGATTCTAAAATCTAGACAGAGAGGCGAAAGACTCAGTCGGAGTCCACTCAATCCTGAAAGAGAATAGTTAGAGGACTGACAACACTCAACTTCAAGACTTACGTTTAAACAGTGTATCACTTCCAGGCCGTGTGGTTTGGTGAAAGAACAAATAGATCATTGGAACACAAGAGGAAGCCAAGAAACAGGCTCACATAAGTATATTCAACTCATCTTTGACAAAAAAACAAAGACAATACAATGGAGCAAAGACAGTCTCTTCAACAAATGGTGAGGGCACAACTAGACATTCAAACGCAATCATCATCATCATCATTTTCTAGATATAGACCTTATAACCTTCAATTAACTAAAAATGGATCACATATCTAAGTGTAAAATGCAAAACTATAAAACACCTAGAAGATAATGTCGGAGAAAATCTAGATGACCCTGAATATATCAAGGACTCTTTAGATACAATAGCAAAATCTCAATCCATTAGAGAAATAATTGATAAGCTGGACTTCATTAAAATTAAAAACTTCTGCTCTGTGAAAGAGATTGTCAAGAGAATGAAAAGGAAAGCCACAGACTATGAGAAAATATTTGCAAAAGTCACATCTGATGAAGGACTATTATCTAAAATATACAAAACATTCTTAATATTCAACAATAAGAAAACATCTCAATGACAAAATGAGACACAGACCTTAACAGACACCTCAGCAAAGAAGAGATGCAGATGGAAAATAAGCATATGGAAAGATGTTTCACATCATATGTTATCAGAGAAATGCAAATTAAAGCAACAATGAGATACTATTGTACACCTATTAGAATGGCCAAAATCTGGAACACTGACAACACAAAACGCTTACAAATATGCGGAGCAAGAGAAACTCTCAGACTTATAAGGAGACAAAATGTGCTTATAAGGAGACAAAATGTGCTTATAAGGAGACAAAATAGAACAGCCACATGGAAGATATTTTGGAAGTTATAAAACTAAATCTACTTTTATCACATGATTTAGTAATCATGCACCTCGATATTTACCCAAAGGAATTGAAGACTTATATGCACAAAGAAATCTGCACACTGATGTTTATAGTAGCTTTGGGCATAATTGCTAAAACTTGGAAACATGCAAAATTCCCATCAGTAAGTGAATGTAAAATAAACTGTAATATATTCAGACAGTGAAATATCATTCATTGCTAAAAAGGAATGAGCTATCAAGCCAGGGAAGACACAGAGAACCTTAAATGCCTATTATAAGGGAAAGAATCAATCTGAAAAGGCTACCTACTATATGGTTCCAACCATATGATATTCTGGAAAAGGCAAAACTATGGAGATAGTAAAAAGATCAGTGGTTGCCAGAGGTTGGGGGAGCAGAGTGGAGGCACAGGCAGAGCACAGTGGATTTTTAGGGCAGTGAAAATATTCTATATGATGTTATAATGATAGATACATGTCTTTATACACTTATCCAAACCCCCAAAATATACAACAACAATAGTGAACCCCAATGTAAACTGTAGTCTTTGGGTGAAAATGTGTCAGTATAGATTCATCAATTGTAAGAAATACACCACTCTGGTGGAGAACATGACTAGTGGGGTAGGCTATACACATATGAGGGAAGGGGATATACTGGAAATCACTCTGCCTTCCCCTCAATTTTACTGTGGACTTAAAACTGCTCTAAAGAGCCAAAGTGTTTAAAAAAGAGAAGAAGAAGAAAAAAACCTAACTGGGGCACCTGGGTGGCTCAGTGGGTTAAGCCGCTGCCTTCAGCTCAGGTCATGATCCCAGGTCCTGGGGTCGAGCCCCGCATCGGGCTTTCTGCTCAGCAGGGAGCGTGTTTTCCTTCCTCTCTCTGCCTACTTGTGACCTCTGTCTGTCAAATAAATAAATAAAATCTTTAAAAAAACAAAACAACTTACTCCTGAGATATATGCAAGAAAACAATATTTGAATACACATTTGAATTTGGAAGAGAACACTACTGTTTCTTCACTGTTGAACCTTGACAAATTTTTAATTGAGGTATAGTTGACATACAACATAATAGTTTCAGGTATACAACATAAAAATTTTATATTTGTATATTTTGCAAAATGATCACAGTAAGTCCAGTTAATATCCATCACAACATGTTTATAATTTTTTATTTTTTTCTCATGGTGAGGAATTTTAAGACTTACTCTCTTGGCAACTTTTTAATTTGTAATATACTACCATGAAATAGTCACTATCCTGCATATTATTCCCCAGGACTTACTTATTTTAGAACTGGAAGTTTATACCTTTTGACCACCTGCATCTCTACACCACCACCCCCAACTCTGGCAGTCACCAATCTATTATCTGTATGTATGAGACTGTTTTTTTGATTTTTTAATTTTGTTTTGTTTTTAAAATTCCTCATGTAAGTGATCTCATGCAGTATTTGTCTTCCTCTGACTTATTTCACAAACCATAATGCCCTCAAGGTCACTGTGCTGTCACAAATGGCAAGAGTTTTTAATGGCTGAATAGTATTCCATTATATATATACCCCACACTTCTTTATCCACTCATCCATTGATGGTTGTCTCCATAACTTGGCTACTGTATTTACAATATTGAGAAAACTTTTTAACATTTACTTTCTCATCTAGTAAATGGAACTGTTGTACTATGAGCAGAGTGGACTTGGTGAGCATATGACCTGTGCTACAAAGGGTCCCACACTTGGTTTAATACTCTGTTGCTACTGTGTTGAAATTCTTAATATTTTTTAACAAAGCATCCAGCTTTTTATTTTTCACTGGGTCCCACAAATTATATATATCTTATATTTCTGGCTATAAGAATGTTTCTCACTGACTTTCCACCAGAGGAATCATAACTGACCAAGGGCCTCAGTCACTATGCTCTGAAATCCTCTGCCATGTTTTCTCTGAGGCCATGCCTCCTGGGGGCTGCTCCCAGCCAACATCAGAATAGGGCAGGTATATTAAGCAAGGTCTATTACTGGGAGAGAGGGGATTCCAATGACTGCTGGTTTTGGCTCCAGCATTCCCTGAGAGTTTTGACAAAACTACTTTAGAATCTGCAGCCATCTAGATCCCTTCCACCCAGCCTTCAGTCCCCTTTTCCTTCAGTGTATGTCAGACTGACAACAGAATCTGAAGACTTTCCATCTTTTTCTGGATTGCTCAGCATTTTCTCTCACTGGCATCTTCCCTGTGGGGGAACATCTTTGCACATTTCGCCCCCTTTTGGTGTCTGCTTTGTGGAGGATGTGAACTAACAATGGGGATATAAATATCATCTTCACAGATTTGTTCTTGGCATTGTAATGGGACAAGATGTAAACCGATTAACACAGTGCCTTGCATATACAGGACATACATAAATGGAGCCCTTAATAATAACTGCAGTTGTAGTAACAGTCATTTTAACACTTTCTTGGTTGAGATCTATTTTTAGGATATTTCAATAAACTAGTCTTTATGCCTTTTATTTTCCTCAAAGTTATCCTCCACAATAACTTCCAGGATGATCTGTCTAAATAGACCACTTACCCATGTTCCTCAGTGGTTTAGAAGCTGTTAGTAATTTTCATAGTTTCTACATTGCATGAAATTGAAACGGGGAATTTGGATTGTGCCTAATAGTTTACTTGGGGAATAAATAACAAGCTCTATCAGCCCACAGGCTCCAGTCCATGATCCTTAATGTGCCCTAAAAGCCACCTCTTCTTTTTTTTTTTTTTTAAGATTTTTATTTATTTATTTGACAGAGAGAGAGGCAGCGGGAGAGGGAACACAAGCAGAGGGAGTCGTAGAGGGAGAAGCAGGCTTCCCACTGAGCACAGAGCCTGATGTGGGGCTCAATTCCAGCATCCTGGGATCATGACCTGAGCTGAAGGCAGACCCTTAACACCCAGGCACCCCAAGACACCTCTTTCTGACCACAAGTCATCTTGGTCCCATTTCCTGCCACTCTTAAATCGTACTTAAGCAATACCACCACTCTTCTTGCCCTTCAGCACACGCTTTCTCTAGACTCCCTAACTCTTCCCTCTTGTCGAATAAGTTCTGATCAACCTCTCAAGCCACAGTTCTGTTAGTCAGCTTTTCTTATGGCCATAGTTGGGACCTTCTCACACAACAAACCATATAAATAATATCTCCAGCATCACATTCAGTGTTTTCTACTGTTTCCTTTACCTGCCCAGTTTGTTAACAAGGGTGTCAGATCTTTGGGGTCATATATTTAGCATATCCAACATGTGTCTTTGCATTTTCCTTACCTGCCACGGAGTCCATTCGGGAGTGTGGAAGTTCAGCACATCTATGTTAGAGGAGAGAAGGCACTAATGAATAAACTAAAATGGAATGCTCTTTCTGGTGTCATGAGTAGAGGTTTTAGAATTTTTTGCCTTTTGCTTAAGTGTCGATCTTAAGTAGAAAGGCACCTAGTTTTACATTTATCCAATTTTATACAAATACAAATTTTAATGAGTTTTTGCATATTGATGCATAAAATATTATGAAATTATACTTTGAGATAACACAAAATCCGAAAACACCTCCCCCTTTAAAAAAAGCTTCCTACTTTTCCAATGATTCATATTTCTAAGCAATTTAATGTCATCACTTCTTTTGAGAATTTCAAAATTCTCATCTTATGGTTGATTGAGTTCATCTACTCCTACACGTATTTCCACCTTCTTGTTAAATTTTCTTGGCATGAACATGATTATGTAACAAAGAAGACTCATTTATATTATTATTTTTATAATGGCATTTTTCTTTTGAGACTACGGGTGCTAGGGGTAATGTTTTTAACACTGCTGACCAAAGTTCATAGACTAGCAAAAGTTTATTAAAACAAATATTTCTTAGAATGAAGATAAGTCAGTTCACACTAGTTTATTTTTCAGCCTTAATAGAAGTGACTGATAATCAAATATAACTATTTTTATTCATATAAATATTTATTTCATAGTTATTCATTTTCATAGAAACATTCTTAGGAAGAGTTGCCAAATGACAAATAGAAAAAAAAAAAGAGAGAGAGAAAAGAAAAACAAACAAAAACCCAACATGAATTCTTGTGAAGAGAGTGTATCTACAACCTGTGACCCCTAATTTTTTCCAGACAGTCTGAACTTTTGGAGAACATGAATTCCCTAAATAATGTTCTTTAATAAAATAACATCAAAGTAGAGGAAAAGACATTCTATAAACTATAAATTTCAGGGAATACATAAGGCCAGTAACAATGATGACCATGTGAATGCTGTATTTTTTTTTAAATTTATTTATTTGTCAGAGAGAGAGGGAGAGAGAGAGAGCGAGCACAGGCAGACAGAGTGGCAGGCAGAGGCAGAGGGAGAAGCAGGCTCCCTGCCTAGCAAGGAGCCCGATGTGGGATTCGATCCCAGGACGCTGGGATCATGACCTGAGCCGAAGGCAGCTGCTTAACCAACTGAGCCACCCAGGCATCCCTGAATGCTGTATTTTCTAAGTATAGAACACCCTAAGTCTTCAACTTTGCTCTACCATGATTTGCTTTTCTGTTAATGATATATTTGTATTGCTGTACTGGTTTATATACTGCATTCAGTTCATATTCCGATTAAAAGCACTCAGTTTGGAAGATGTTTTGGAGAGAGAAAATGTCAGTCTGGACCATACATTAGAAGGAATATAATTAATTCCTAAGGATCAAAATTTTATCTTGTGTATATTACCTCAATAGCAACTTGATAAATAATCATACTAAAATTATTTTTTTTGAGATTAGCCTCTTTTTCAGGAAAAGACTGAGTTAATTTAAAATTACCTAAAATATAATCATGATTCATTTCTTATCTGTGCCTTTATTAAATAACCAAAACTTTTTTTTCTGAACAGCTCTATCTATGCAAATTTTATAAATTCCCTGAGCCAAAAATGACCTAAATATTAAAACTGAGAATTTACCTGTTCTGAACTCTGATGCTATGTGATCATGCCTATTTTTTATAAAAGCCAGCTTTTTCATGGCATTTTTTTAGATATATATTATAGTCTGGAAACAAAATGTTGCTCATCTAATGGATTTTTTGGATGACTAGGAAGGTTCTATTTCAGGGCAATCATTCTTTATTATATCATTATATTATCAAATAAGATTATATTATAAGTTTCTCTAAGACAATGATGATATATTTATAGTTTTGAAAAACTCTCCAGCCTCAAACCAAGAACTAGTTAAAAACAAAACAAACAGAAACTTCCCAAAACTTGTGGACCCACACTGAAATAATAAAGGAAAACCATTTTTAATATTACTTCATTGTTCAAGGTAATCAACATAAACATATCAATATACATTTAAACCTTATGATTTTTGTATTTTTAATAAAATGCACATAATGTACACACTAATATGTTCTGACCCAAAAGATAAGGTATTAAAATAATTTATTCATTAAAATAAAATAAAAAATTCTATATTATCATAAATATGTATAAATATCATAAAATTAGGAGTGGTTCTTTTCCAAATTTCATAAAGAGTCCTAGCATTAAATTTTTAGCACATATATAATCTCAGTGAATACTTTCAGGAAAAATATGTAATATATATATGAATGAATATTTATGAAAATATTCCCTGTGCTAGAGTAAATAGCAAAAGATTATGCCCAACATGATTTGGCCTGTCAGAAACCTCAGGATATATCAACTTAAGTTTCCATAAAAAGGAATGTATTTTGGTAGCTCAGAGTCATAAAGTCATTTTTTAAACTCAAAATAATACAGACTCCCCTTCATGTATTCAATCCCAATAAACTATTCCAAAAATTGTTGAATACAGGATCCTACTTGATATATGATTTAAATATTGAGTGTGAATAAAGTTGTCAAATCTTTCTTATTTTGAGCATCAGGAGTGTTTTCTAAGATACAAAATACTTTTTTCTTCCCCCCCAAATTTTTTAGACAATCAATGTTATCATTATCAAGAGCCACTGATTAAAAAGTACAATAAACAAAGTTCTCTATTTGAGAATTCAAATATCCAAAACATTCCACATATGTTACTAAAGTATGAAATAAGGAATTTCTTACCTTTCCTTCCACTGTGTGCTGATCCAAAATTTAATAATCATGGCAAGATTACTAAAATGGAAAATAACAGGGAAACATCAATAATAATCAAGTGAAAGTTAAGTCAAAATGTACTCTAAACTGAAAACAAGTTTTGTACATAATAACCATTATTAACTATAAGATTTTCAATTCAGTGAGTTATTTTTCCTTTAA
Source organism: Mellivora capensis (assembly GCA_004024625.1). Taxonomy (NCBI): domain Eukaryota; kingdom Metazoa; phylum Chordata; class Mammalia; order Carnivora; family Mustelidae; genus Mellivora; species Mellivora capensis. The sequence goes on from PISX010006103.1 coordinate 80,096, forward strand.
TTTCTTTCTAAGTATCCAAGACTCTGATATGTATAAAGAATAGAGATTTCAAATAAGCAATTTTATGAGATTGCATATTAAATGTTTGGCATAACCTACCACTCCAGTAAATATTGAACAGTAAGGTTATAGACTTTTCATTAAATTCATGATCAAATATATTTTGTAAGTATAAAATGTTAGATAGATATACTGTACAAATAACATACACACACATATACATACGTAGACCAATTTTGCTTTTGGTAAAAACCCTCTAAATAATAAAAAAAAAAAAAAACTTTTGGTGAAAGTTTTGGTGAAAGAAAGAAAATCTATAACAGGATTCAAAAAATTTATCTCAAGTTGTAATCTAAAAGTTTGAAGAAACCCAGAAACGTGAACAAGGTTTGTAATGTTTTTCTCCCAGGATTCTCTAACAGTTCAAAGAGGGAGCTGACAGAGTTCTTACTCTTTCAGAGGAGAGAGTTTGAGAGATGGATAGCCCCAAGGATTAAAGTCTAAGAGGAGCAAAGTTGAGGTTCATGAGTTTAGGGAAAAAAAATATATTAATGGCCTGATAATCTTCCTATCCAAGCTTTGAGTTTAGACTCCAGCAAACAACGCTATAGTTAGAGGGTTAACCAAAACCAGACATGTCCATAAAAGAAGTTTAAGTCCAGCTTTGAATCATTTCAATCTGTATAATTGGATTAAAGTGATCCAGCTTTATCAGAATAAGAAATAAATCTTCTCTTGAGGGAGGTAACACCATTCTACACCTCCATTTATTCATAAAAGTTGGGATTTTTTTTTAAAAGAAAAGCATGCACATATGAAAACAAGATAAGATCATACAAACATAAGAGAAATAACAGAACAGAAAAGGATACATTGAGAAGGAAAAAAAAAAATGAAGCACTGAAATACAGACTTTAAAATAGCTATGCCTACTATAGGGGCACCTGGGTGGCTCAGTGGGTTAAAGCCTCTGCCTTCAGCTCAGGTCCTGATCCCAGGGTCCTGGGATCGAGCCCCATTTCGGGCTCTCTGCTCAGCGGGGAACCTGCTTCCCTTCCTCTCTCTCTGCCTGTCTCTCTGCCTACTTGTGATCTCTGTCAAATAAATAGATACAATCTTTAAAAAAAAATAGCTATGCCTACTATAAAAGACAGTATTGTAATCTAGGTCAAGTAATGGAAAGCAGACCAATCTGAAGAAAAATATAAATACAAATAGGGAAACTGAAAAATACAATAACTGAAATTAATGGCTCAAAGGGTGAGTTTAACAGCCAAGTAGACACAGTTAAATAAAATTGTTAAGCTGGTAATTAGGTAGAAGAACATAACCAGCATGAACTACAGAGAGATAGACAAAAATAATATAAAAATATAAAAATGAAAATAAGAGAGTGAAGGGATATACTGTAAGCATCTCAGAAAGAATTGCAGTACCTGATAGAGAGGAATGAAGTGGGACCTAAGCAGTATTTGAAAAGATGTCCTCTAATTTTCCAAAACTGATACAAGAATCAAACAACAGAAAATCTTATATCTATTTTGAAGCCAAAAATCTACTTCCTTGAAATTTATAATCAATATCTGCCTTCTGGGTCCTCCTCAAATAGATCCTTTCACGACACAAATGCAAAACCCCAACCACTGTTTATGAGGCTTTGGAATTAGACTACAAAGTAGTCAAAGACTGGTGGCATCCTTTTCTGTGTATCTATTAAATATATTTATCTGAATTTAATGTGTTCAATATTCATCTTTGAGAAGACTTTGGCATCCTTTCTCTTCATTTCAACTTTAAAAATTGTCAAAATCAGTCTTATGGACTAAAGTGGCTCTGACTGACCATACAGCTGTAAGGGGCAATGAAAAGTCTAAAAGAGGAATCTTAATGAAAAAGAGGAAACACTTGGTGCCTCTATTACTTTTTTATTGCTGGAACAAATTTAACATCTTAAAACAGTACACATTTACCACCTCAGTTCCTGTACATCAGTAATCTGTCCCAGTTTAACTGGATCCTCTCTTCTCCGGGCCCTATGGGCTAAAATCAAGGTATCAGTCTGTTATATCTTCATTTCCTCTAGAGAAAGATGGACTTCTAAGCTTGTTCAGTGTGGTGGAATTCATTTCTATGGGTGTAGGACCTAGTCCCTATAGGCTTACTAGCTTTGGACTGTGGACTGCTCTCAGCTACTCATGCTATTCTCACATTTTTGCCATGAGGACCCCTCCATCTCAGCAATGAAAAACATCCTTGTGTTGGAACCTTCTTAGGTTTCAAATCTTTTGTGATTTCCCTCTCTGTAACTAGCAAGGGAAAATTCACTGCTTTTAAACAGCTCTTTGAATTAGTTCCGGCCTACCCAGATTATCTTCCAAAATCACCTGTAGCATATAACATAACCTAATCACACGAATAATATCCCATCATACTCACAGCCCTGGAACTTCAAAGGGAGTATGGAATCTTGAGAGATATCTTAGAATTCTGCCAATCCGAGCACAGAAATACTTTTCCTAAGAGCATTCTTACACTCAGTAGGATCCCAAACCAGCTGAGACATGCTTGTCCACACATACCTGATGGTACCTAACAACACCTAAAACAGTGATCTAATCAGTCCTAAACTCAGCATCCCAACTAGACCTCCACATTCACCACTCAGCCCAGAAAGCAACATAGACCTACAGGCACGACTATTTGAAATCACTCTAGAGGGATTCTAGCTTCTAGGTAACACTCTAATTTTTCTTTCTTAGATAACTGATAACAAATGGCACAACTTACAGGAGCGATGGTTCTTTGAACTTACGCAAGTAACCCTGGATTCACTGAAAATATTAGGGTAAAAGTAAACTGAGAAAAAAAAATGCATGATCATATCCTAATGACCTGAAGAGAAAAAAAGAAATTGAAAGGGGCACTAATTTACATTCACAGGCTGGGGAACATGAAGACACCGGTAGTGGTAGTACCTGTCCAATATGGGCTACCACATGGAACTTGACCATGAAAGTGAGATCGAGAAAATGGCAGGACATAGCATCTCTTCCCTTTTCAAACACATGCCAAATTAAAGGGTACAGTGGGAAAAAAGATAAAGAAGAAGGAAAGGATTCTAATATATAATCTCAAAAAAAAACCACCCACATTTCTTCAGAAATACTTTGTATCATAGTGTTTATAGCTGTAATTTCCTTAAAATAGATTTTGAGAGACATTTTTCTTTCTGACTTAAAGCCAGCTTTCTAACAATGGGCACACTTCTGAAGTAGAGGTGTGGTATACACCCTATATATAGACTAATCTTTAAATAAAATAATATTAAACATTCTTTCTGTCTAGAAATTATTGTTGGCTTTTATATATATTATATTGCTTTATTATATCTTACATAAGTGCTTATCATTTTTAAAATATATCATGTTTGACTTTTCCCACTCAATCTTTATTGCATGAGTGCCTAGGCTACTAGAAATACTGCTTTTGGTAACTTGGAATATAAAATAATGTGTAGGCTTCACTTGGAAACAGAAGCATGCTACTCTATTTTGATTCATAAAATGTTCAATGTCATGACATCAAGAATTGGAAATTCATGGTTAAGGCTGATTAAAAAATTATTTTCTTACATTAGGGATTTAGAAACAGAATCAACTTTTTGTGACGTCTAAGAGAGTCAAATTTGATTATCATTTCTCTGCAGAATCATGGCATGCAAGCCTAGCTTTCATCTGATTTATTATACATCAGCTCCAATAGACAATATACTGATATCACTTGTCTCATTCTATCAAACTAAACATTGCACTGCACAGAATCTGCACATAAGAATATTTTATTACAGTGACTAACTGAAATCTCTGTTTTAATAGAATCAAAAGTGACACTTGGTATATGTTGGTGGCATTAATTACAATACTTTACAGAAATGTATTTTAGTAGTTTGGAGAAAAAAAAACGACATGCAAGCAAAATATTTCACCAATTTCCTAATTATTTAAATTACAATCTTTGAAGCTAGATTTCAAACAGCATAATCATCAGATGTTTTATGCATGGCTATTGAATGTTATGAGGTACACTGGAATAGCTAATCATAAAAGTTAAAGATGTTTTATAGCAAAGTCAGTACACATTAAGACATATAAATCACAAAATATTTTATGTATGTGTTGTGAAAGTACCCAATAAATTATCACAGTAATTTATGAGAAACCAAAGAACCCCTGAAGAGGGCCTTTTGCTGACTAGTAACAATATCTGAATTTTGTAAGACCATCACAAAAGATAAAAAGTAAAATAACATACAAAAAAGTAACTTCAGGAACAAAAAAAGAGAAGTGCTTAACTGCTTTTTGAGTCTTTTGTCTTTGGTATCCTTGACAAAGTCAAGAATTGCCTCAAGATAAAAAAAAAGTGGCGGAAAAGAAAATGAACTCCAGGTCAAGGCCAAAAGTTTTTTAAAAAGTTAAGAGATACGATAACACACACATACAAAAATATATTTATGTCAAAGAAAATCCAAAAGATAAAATGTGAAGTATCCATAAAATAATTATTTCTAAACCCCTAATTTATCCTAAAATTTGCTCAAGAGAGTAAGATTGAACACACACTTAAATGTCAAACAATTTAAGTCTAAATATTTGAAAAACATAGGTTGGAATTTTGAAGATAAATACTCTTAAAGTATTATACATTATTTAATCTTAGTTGTGAATTATATTTACATTAGGTGGGTGATATAGAGAAATTTTACTTAGCTTACCAAAGTAAGAAAGACAACGACTGTCTTTTAGCTATTTCCATGAAAAATTTTTTTTTAAAAGATCAGTACTTTAAAGTGGCATTTACTAAATGACCCCTTAATTGATTCAAAATAAGGCTCAACAAATATTATCATTTTTGGAGCACCTGGGTGGCTCAGTCCTTGGGTGTCTGACTTTGGCTCTGGTCATGATCCCGGCCGGGGTCCTGAGATGGAGCCCTACATCGGGCTCCCTGCTCACCCGAAGCCTGATTATCCCTCTCCCACTCCCCTTGCTTGTATTGCCTCTCTGTCAAATAAATAAATAAAATCTTTAAAAAAAATCTTTTAAAAATTAATTAATTAATTAATTAAATCAAATAAATAAAATCTTTTAAAAAATCTTTAAAAACAATCTTTATAATCATTTTTAAATTGCCTAACTTTAGAGGATGGGACCTATTGCATATATAGGCTGGAACAGGCATTAACTTATTAGCCATCCCAATTCTCTAAAGAAGAGAGGTTAAGCAACCTCAAAAATTCTAGGATAAAAGGGTGTTTGTAAAAATGTAAATGACACTGAAATTTTCAAAGTTTCAAAGAGTGTTTTGGTATCTAGAATGTTCCTAGATGACACAAAAAGGTTTGAAGTCCAACATAATTATATTTGGGAAGCTCCAGAGCAACTCACTTTTTGTTTATATATTGGAAATGACAACAGTCTAGAAATGAATTTCAATAAAGAGCATAGATTTTTCAATAGCTCTAAATTTCCTGTCAGCCAATATCTATGATCTATAGTTAATTGAGAAGTTACAAAGATTTAAAGTTGTTCATAAAATAGTATGAAATGAATATCAAATCAATAACCTACATTGGCATCCTTGATTATGTACTTCCTGACTTTCTTGTTCATCTCTCTTCATAAAAGGGAAACTATTAACAACCCACTTCCACCTCAATTAGAGTGAAGAGAACAATTATCACCTTATAACTATATAAACTTAATGAGGTCCAAGGGTCTGGCAAACACTGCACCACAACCCTGACACCTCTGATTCCCTCTTTAAAGTTAGAGTCCTACAACATCTGCCACTATTTTCTCGAGTTATTTTAATCCTGAAAAATAGAAACACATAACCATTCCTGCATTATATTTTATGTAATATTCTGATGAATTAGAATGTAAAGTGAGTACATCTAATTGACAAAAACTCAGGAAAGAAACCTGCTTTGTAAGATAAAATATGAATGATTCTCACTACAGATTTGAAAAGTAAAAAAATGGTACCAAAAAACCACAGCCTACTTCACTCCTAGAATTAACTCCTTTTATAAGGTCATAATGTTCACCTCTGGACTTCCTTTTTTAAAAAGCAAAAAGAAAAAACTACCTCAAGAAAGAGTACACCTTACAGCAGCGATAACATCAGATGTAACAATCAGGTCCCTGTGCAAATTGAGTGTGACAATATATCAGCATCTAATTGCATATGAGGATCTCATTCATATTATGAATTAAGAGTTCTTTAAGCAGGAGAACTCAAACACTTCTTTTTGGCAAACATTTGTTGTATATTGCCTATGTGCCAGGCTCTTTTATAAGCCCTCAGTTCACAAGTTCATAATAATGAGCAACACAAAGATTTCTGCCCTGCTGTAACTTACAGAACAGAGTGGAAGACAAAAACAAATGCTAGAAAAAATTGCTGCACTATCATACGGCAATAAACGTTAACAAAGGAAAATGCCCACAACAAACAAACAAGAAAGACTATATACATGAGACATGTGAGACCATCATTATTTTGCTTAAAAAAGAGAGTAGAGTTAATACGAAGTGAGGGAAAGTACTGTATGTTAAAGTGCTAATATCCTAATCTTAGTATTATTATGATTACTACCATTATTTGGAAATGAGTGTTTAGTTATGGTTGGAAGAGTACATAAGATTGTTACTTAAAGGATAAACAGAATTTTAAGATGAGAATGAGAAGAAATGAGGGCATTTTGTAGATCAATAGCTGGCTGACTTATTTATGGAATGCAGTCTATGCACACAATGACAGTGAACCTGGAATGGCATGCTAGATTAATGGATTACTCAATGGAATTTGGAAACAAATAAATATAGAACTAAAACTCAAGTGTTGATATGAAATCCCATTTGTTAAAAACTTATACAATATAATCCATCTGTTTATTCACTGAACAAATCTTTATCAAATGCATACCACTTGTCAGAATCTGGGCTGCGGATACTATATAGGTGAAGTAGACATCCTCTTGGACTTATGGTGTATATAACTTAGACACACTGACCCTTATTTTAACAAGAGAAACAATAGCTAATACATACCGTGGACTTACTAGAAAACAGCACAGGACTGTGTATGGATAAGCATGGATCTGGATATCAGGTGGATGCCCCAGTCCCTGCCTGTAACCTTTCCATGCATTGTCTCTAAGTGTGACATCCCTACCAAATACTGGTAACACTTCTGTGTATTTAGAATATGAAATGACTTTATCTTCACTTCAATTACCTTTCTACCCTGAGATTTACTCTATCATTTCCTGAGCCCCTCTGACTTGTGCATCATCTGCCTCTTTTCTTCCGAAGAAGCATTTTGCCGGTGGAGGCAACAGATCTTTTCTGGTGTTTTGCTCAATGTCCACTTATTATGATTAATCTGACTTCAATAAAATGAAGAGCCCCTCCTTCCTGATGCATCTCCCTTTTGAATTCTTTAATATATTAACTCTTTGCACTACACATCTCAACCTGAACTGAATATTAAGCAGTTTCGATGTCCTACTTTGTTTACTTTCCAACAGTACTGCCTCGATAACGTCTTCTGATCTAACACTGCAAGCTGTCCCTCTGGCAAATGAGAATTAAAAACATTCTGGGGCACCTGGGTGGCTAGTTGTTAAGCATCTGCCTTAGGCTCAGGTCATGATTCCAGAGTCCTAGGATCTGGCCCTACGTTGGGCTTCCTGCTCAGTGGGGAGCCTGCTTCTCCCTCCCCCACTCCCTGTGCTTGTGTTCCCTCAGTTGCTGTTTCTCTCTCTGTCAAATAAATAAGTCAAATCTTCAAAAAATAAAAAATTAATAAAAAATTAAAACATTTTGCCTGTGACACCCTGCAGGTGCTTTCTCTTGTGTATGTGTTGGTTACATAGGCCCAGCTATGTTAAGTAGAAAGATACTTTTATTCTAATCAATTTTCCTAAAGAGTGTTTGCACATATGTACTCATCATTTGTAACTAACTCAAGTGCAACTTAATATAAAACATCGAGGCCAATTTTAAGAGGCCAATCATAAGAGATTACTTGACACTGAGTAATAAAAACAAATAATTTATAAACAGCAATGGGATGTTATATATCTTTTCCTTTAAATAGTAGCAGCAGCTTTCAAAATTCAAGTAAAGTCTATAGGAAATAGATATCACCACTGGGTTATAAGCTTATTATATTTTACTGGTTTAAACTGAAGAGCAGATTCTTAAAATTGAGAAAGTATTTTTTATTTATATTACCCCCCAACATTACTACATGGGCTTAAAGCAAAAATATCTTATTCTTCAAGGAATTATAAAATTATTTGGTATTTTCAAGTGTTAAACTGATATTCCATCCATTTTGGACAATAAAATTCTCCACATATAACATTAATTCCATTCTAGTACCTGATTAAATGACTCATTTATGATTTGTAATCTTACATAATGAAACTATTGCTTCTAAAAATGAGCACTCTGTCAAATATAAAACAAAGTTGATCAGGGAGGGAAGTCCTCTCAACCAGCATTATCAAATTTTAAAGAATTTCCATATGAAGGAAAAGAGTACAGCCTTCAAAGTCCAATAATGTCAATCCCCATAACAGCAGAAAGTTCGCCTTTTCAAGCCACAAGAATACAATTAATCATGTTAGACATCAGAAAGCAAATCTGAAGCTGCTTTTGATGATCTATCCTTGTGTGAAAAAAAGGTAATTGTTGTTCATTACCCAGATGATTATTTCAGGTGCTAATTTATTTTGTTATGTCCTGTGCATGCAAAATTTCTTTGGGGATTGGTGGATTTCAAATAAGGGCTCTTAAATATAAGAGTGCTATCCTTGTTCAAAAATTATTGGTGCCACAGACACAAACATGCTGTAAATTTATGTTAAAATCCTAAAGTAAATAATCTATTTCATTAACATTTATATTAGATCAGTTTATATTGCTTTAACATAATCTGTTTGGTACACCTGGCTGTCTCTTTGTAGGTACACTATCACATCTTCATCAAGTTCATTCACAGCATGGTACTTGAGTCCAGGTTCTAATATTTTTTGTTGTTAATGCACCATAAAGATACCTAAAGTTTAAGTACCATGAAATTTCCTAAATATAAAGGAAATAAATCGGCACATCAAAGAAGTAGTATAAGAGTTGAAGTTCAATATTCAGAAATTGTTCATTTTTTTAAAAGACTTATTTATTTTAGAGAGAGAGAAAGTGCGCTTGTGCACAAGTGGGGCACGAGTTGGGAGAGGGACACAGGGAGAGAATTTTCAAGTAGATTCCCCACTGAGAGTGGAGCCTGACATGGAAAACTGGTTTCAGCTCCAGAGCTGAAACCAGTTTTCCATCCAACCAGAGTTGGATGTTTAACCTACCTGGCACCCCCAGAAATTGTCTCTAAAATGTTTGGAATCCTTTTAAGCTGTGCTATCAATTCCTTTAATAAGATTTCTAACCAAACTGGGTCACTCATCCTTTCTATTTGCTTATATACTACATGAATTCCTCTTATAACCTTTAACAGTATTGCAACTACCTTTTTAGTGCCTGTCTTTTCCATAAGATAACAAAAATATTTGAATTCTGTGCCATATTTTTCTTTGACACAGTTAAAGCTTCAACTTCAATGGTCCTTCTTTAGGATTTCTTTCCTGACTTCCTTGAATAGGATGTATTAGCTGTTAATCGCTCTAAGAGTAGCCTATACATTTTTAAAGTACATATTGCAATCAAATATTGACTTCTTTTACATATGGTCTATCATTCTATGCTCTCTGAGAGCAGAATTGCATTTATGGTCTTCAGTACTTTATTCTCAGCACCTAACATGATGCCTAGAACAGTCAGTGGTCAACAAATATCTCTGTCATCAGTCGTTATGCACTCTATAAATGCTAACTAGTTCTATGAATGGTTTTTCAACTTTTTTTTCTACATAAGACCCTTTATTTCAATAAAATCATATGTATTATTACAAATTATACTCATAATAACTAAATATATATGTGTATATACACACACAAGGGTGTGTTGTATATGTATGAATGTAAAAGAAATCATAAGTCGGTAAAAAAAAAAAAAAAAAAAAAAAAAAAAAAAAAAAAAAAAAAAAAAAAAAAAAAAAAAAAAAAAAAAAAAAAAAAAAAAAAAAAAAAAAAAAAAAAAAAAAAAGAAAGAAAGGAAGAAAATAAAGACAAAGAACCCAATTAAAAAATACCTGAGGACACTTTTCACTAAGAAGATATCAAATGGCCAATAAGCAAATAAGCATGCAAAAATGTACTGTCAGGGAAAAGCAAAATAAAACTATAATGAGGGAATGGCCAGCTAAAATAATATAGAATAGTTAAAAATAAAGTAACCTCCCATATTAAGTATTAGTGGAAACATGGAGCAACTATAACTTTCACACAATGCTAGTAAGAATATAAAATAATGCAACAGTTTTGGACAACTATTTAGAAGTTTCTAATTAAACATATATCTATTTAATGGCCCAGTGGTTCTATTTTTCTCTATATATCCAAGATAATAAGTGGATATATCAATAAAAGACCTCCAGGAAAATATTCATAGCAGGCTTATTCGAACAGTCAAAAACGGGAAACAAACTACCTATCAACAGGCAAATTAAGAAAATGCAGCATTACCACACAATGGAATATCACTCAACATTGAAAAAAAATCAAATTCCTGTTATATCCAAAAATGGATGGATCTCAACATTACTATGTAGAATGAAAGAATATAAACAAAAACAAAATATATTTTAAAAAGTATAATTAGGGGCACCTGGGTGGCTCAGTGGGTTAAAGCCTCTGCCTTCGGCTCAGGTCATGATCCCAGGGTCCTGGGATCGAGCCTCACATTGGGCTCTCTGCTCAGCAGGGAGCCTGATTCCTCCTCTCTCTCTCTCTCTGCCTGCCTCTCTGCCTACTTGTGATCTTTGCTTGTCAAATAAATAAAATCTTAAAAAAAATAAAAAGTATAATTATATGAAGTTCAAAAGCAGTTAAAACAAATCCATATTTTAGAAGTCCAAATAATGGTTAGAGGGAGTTTCTATAGGCTTGAATTGTGCATGAGAGAAATGCACACCATTAAGTATTCTATACCTGGTCTGAGTAATAGTTATTCTGATGATATATATGTAAAAAAATACTTTGTTCATATAGTTAACATAAGTGTACTCAAGTAATATATGTGTTTTACTCTTTCAAAAAGAAAAATAGTGAGAGAAAACCTATGAAGAGTAAAATGATAGGATTTGCCCTGACAGATATCAAGACTTGTGTTAATGACTGAGTTATTGATACAAGAAAAGAGAAAGAAATCGATATAACACATGAGAGAGCAGAGCAATCAACCTATTCATCGATGAATACTTGGCCTATGAAAGAGACTGTATTTCATATCACTGAGGAAAAGTATGGGATTTTCAGCTAATGATGCTGACACAATCAGTTTTCCACAGAAGGAAGAGAGGGAGGGAGGAAGAAAGGATGGATTCCTGCCTCAGACTCTCCACAAAAATCACTATCTAGTAGACTATAAGCTTAAGATAAAAGAAGGATCCTTTAAAAGTTTTAGAATAAAATATAGAAGACTATTCTTCATAATAAAATCTATCATTTGTATAGTGTTCACTTGATCAAGCACTGTGCACTGCTAAGCACTTTCCAAGTTTATATTGATTTATTCACTCATGCAATCTTGACAGCCATCAGCTTTATGAATTAGAGACTACTACTATCCTCATTTGATAAATGAAGAAATTGGGCTTCAAGCATGCATTTGTTTTCTACTGATGGATAATCACAAACCTACAAGCTGAAAACATCACAGATATATTCTCAACATTTCTGTGGGTTAGGAAACCCACACACTTTGGCTAGGATATCTGCTCCAGGACTTGGAAGGCTGAAATCAAGGTGTTGGCTGGCTATGTCCTCACCTGAGGCTCCACTAGGAAAAGATTCCCTTTTAAGAGGCTGGCAGAAAATAATCTCCTTGGAGCATATGACTAAGGTCCCCATTGTCTTGCTAGCAGGTGACCAGGACCATTTTCAGGTCCCTCCCACATGAGCCTCTCTCTCACTCTGCCATCTATCTGATGTGAGGACCTCTTTATAGGCATAAGCCCTTGCCCATTTCATTTCCTCTAACCTCAGAAAGGACCAATCCCTTCTAAAGACTCACCTGGTTAAGTCAGTCCCATCTCAATAATCTCCCCTTTGATTAAAAGTCAGTTGATAAGTAACCTATCACAGGTATGATATCCCATCATATCCACAGGTTCTCCAATCATCAAAAAAAGAGGGGGGTGATTATACAGAGTATGTGTACAAGAGGGCAGAAATCTTAAGGGACATCTTAGAATTCTGCTTACCACACAGTATTTAAGTAACCTGCCTGAGATTACTCACTTAGTGTAGGAGGGAATAAAGATTCAAAACCAGTATCATAGGCTTAGAACCATGTTCTTAATCACTGCGTCATTATTTACATAGTAATGTCTTTTTATGAAAACACAAACATTCAAATAATGGAAAAGAGTAATACATTTTCCCATTTTAAAAATTGAAAAGTCTAACCCACAAAAGATGTGTTAGAGTCAAAAGACAAGCTACAAACAGGAAAACACATCTGCAATTAATAAAAATGAGAGATAAGAGAACAAGGAGAAGGAAAGAAGGAAAGAGAGAGATATATATTTGTGTACTTATATGACTATATAACAAATCCATAAGAAAAAGAAATTAGAACTTTATTTGCAGCAAATAAGGAGATTACAGGGAATAATTTTCAAAGCCATGACTTCCTGAGCAGGGGTGAATGGGTTCCCCTTTTATTTAGGGTTAGGTTGAAGATTTAGATAATTCCTTAACAAAAGAAGATTCATTACTAAAATAACATTTGGTCCATAATCATTATGATTTTAAAGATTTTGTTTATTTATTTGACAGACAGATCACAAGTAGGAAGAGAGAGGAAGGGAAGCAGGCTCCCTGCTGAGCAGAGAGCCCAATGTGGGAATTGGTCCCAGGACCCTGGGATCATGACCTGAGCCTAAGGTAGAGGCTTTAACCCACTGAGCCACCCAGGTGTCCCCATAATCATTATGATTTTAATGGATTTTCTCTCATATAAAGAAAATACAAGGTTGTTCATTACTACATTAAACAGCTCTTGAGCTTTCTCCTTAACTCAGAAATCTAGATCAAAAACTCCTTTTTCTAAGTTGCTATCCTTGAGTCATCACACATTTCTGATGAAGATTCTGTACTCTTTCAAAATCCTAATATGTTTATTTTCCTCATATTCATTTACCACTAAATATGTATAATTGATCTCAGCAAAAATTTTAACTTTCCTATAACTTCAACCTCTAAAAGCTATTCTACATAGAGACTGCATAAATACATTTTATTATTTTGTAATGACATTTGTGACATTTATAATATTTATCTTTGTAACATCTTAAATGTAGGTAAGTTACATTGTCAAAGCATATTTTTAATTAAATTTCCAAGTGAGAATTTTTCTGATTTTATATGTAAGATGCTATTAACAAAAAGAAAAATAAAACAAGGCTGTTAGTAGACGATACAGTTTTAGGAAAGATGACTACATCAGCCAGCAAGGAAAGTGTCTCCAGAAGATTTAACACATACATTGAGGTAACAAAAGCCAGTCAATCTAATATTTAGTCAAGTTGTACAAAGCTTGTTCAACCTCACATAAAGCATAAACAATCAATTTTGGGGGTGCTTGGGTGGCTCAGTGGGTTAAAGCCTCTGCTTTTGGCTCAGGTCATGATCCCAGAATCCTGGGAACGAGCCCCACGTCGGGCTCTCTGCTCCTCGAAGAGCCTGCTTCCTCCTCTCTCTCCCTGCTTGCCTACTTGTAATCTCTGTCAAATAAATAAATAAAATCTTTAAAGAAAAAAAAAAAAACAATCAATTTTGGAACACTGGAATAAAATTAAATAAAATTAAAAAAAAAAAGAATAAAAATGACAAGACTTTACATTAAAAGAATCCCTTGAGTTTTCTGTTACTTCGCTATACATTTAACTCTAGAAAAGAAAAGAAATATGATAGGTGAAGGAATTTTTAAAAACTTGCAAATACTGGAGCGCCTGGGTGGCTCTGTGGGTTAAAGCCTCTGCCTTTGGCTCAGGTCATGATCCCAGGGTGCTGGGATCGAGCCCCACATTGGGCTCCTCTGCTCAGCAGGGAGCCTGCTTCCCTTCCTCTCTCTCTGCCTGCCTCTCTGCCTACTTGTGATCTCTGTCAAATAAATAAATAAAATTTAAAAAAAAACTTGCAAATACCTATTTCCTATTCACTTTCAAAACCAGAAGAGTGTTTGCAACTTGTTTATTCTAACTGTGTCTGAAGATCAGGATGAAGTCATTGTAAAACATCGGAGAATAAACTGTCATAGCAGAGTGAGACATAGGAAATAAATCTAAGTCAAGTCACCTCACAAAAGTCTTAAGAGTTGTTTGTTGAGAGGTAAGAAAGCTAAATATAGAGAAGAAAAAAGTAACAATAAAGTGGATCACTCATGGAACTTTTATTTTTGAATATCAGTCAATAAATAGAAAGACATTTTCATACTAGCCATAAAAGCAAACAATAAAAAAAGAATTTAAAAAAATAACATAAAGCTGTGACAAAATTCTTTCTCTCTCTTTTTTTAAAGATTTTATTTATTTGAGAGGGAGAGAGAGAGAGAAAGCAAGAGAAAGGGAGACAGCATGAATGGGGGGAGGGGAAGAGGGAGAAGCAGACTCCCTGTTGAGTAGGGAGCCCAATTTGGGGCTCAGTCCCAGGATGCTGGGATCACGATCTGAGCAGAAGGCTGATGCTTAGCAGACTGAGCCACCTAGGAGCCCCCAGTGACAAAATTCTTAATCAGCTTCTTAGAACACACTTAAAAGGAAGAGTTGAAAGAGAAACTGAATAATAGAACAGAAAGAATAGAACATATAGAACATGAAAACAGAAGGAAAAAGTTCTCAGTGACAGATTTTTGTTTTTTGTGGTTTTTTTTAAGGAAAAAAAAGAGTAAAATAAAAGGACTAGGGCATCAGTAAGGCTATAAAAATGACAGAGTAAAAAGAAGACATACTTCTTTTTAAAACAAACATTTAAACGAAGTTCATACATTGCCAAAACATAAGCAAAGTTGTTCTAATGTAAAAGACTGTCAAAAAATGATTTAAATTGATTTAAAATTTAAATAAAAATATAGGGATATGGTCCTATATAAGAGACTATATATTTTATATACATATATATGTTTATTTTGTGTAGTATTTTATGAGCAATAGTCCATATAATTTCCAGATAAGAGCAATTAGACAACTCATAAAATAAGTTATGGTTTTATATGTATATCTTCAATCATACACAATCTTATCTGAGGAAAATATTTTGCTTGAATTGGGGTAATTATTTTTAGCTTAGAACTAGAATATTTGAATTTCTCAGAAATATCATATGTTTGAGTGTGGTTTACGGGGCCATATTTTCTGGGTAGAATCTTAGCTCTTCCTACTGGTTTCCTAATTTGGTGTATATGTGTTAACTTCTGTGTGTTCTATTTCCTCATTTGTAAAGTAAATATTATTAACATTACATTTTTTATTTTCAGCAGGGACACAGATTCAAAATTCAGCATTTTCCTTTGGTCCTCATAGAAAGCATGTAAAATAACAAATAAACATTAAAAAACCCACTACACTTTTGGTAGAAGTAGACAGCAGTTATCTCCTGCCATTTTAATCTATTTCACAGCTAAAATAAATGGTAGCAGCCATCTGAAAGGATATAAAGAAAGGAAACACAAAGAGACTTAAGAAGTGACCAGTAAGAAGATCTCAGAAAACACCAAATTAAGAACATTTACAAAGGGTGAAGAAAAGACCCTGACATGAAAAATACATATTTACTGTTTGTAATAAAAGATAAAGACAATGGGATCTGTAGTTTTATCAGAATTTGAGAGGAGCCAGGGAATCAGTCTATTGCAAAAGTAAATAAGGCAGGACTATTTTAATAATATTGTCTGCATTTGAAGCACCAGATAAGAAGGGACACTATGAGTTGTGAATGGCAGATAACCCTAAACAAAGACTTTCTCTCTAAAGGAAACTTGGCAAGAGGCTGATACAGAAAAATTGATACAGTAAGATTCAAATAATAAAAATGAAAGTGATACAGCATGGTTAGAAGGATATTATAAGAAAAATAAAGACAAGATCAGAAAATTATACTTATTTGGAGAACATGTGCCAAAAGAATATTGCACAAAAGAAAATAAGTATGGTTAATTAAGATTTTATTATAAAATTAAATATTATTTGCAAATTAATTATCTCTATAAAGATCACAAGGCAGAGTTATGAGAATTCAGGGAACAAACTGTAAGAAACAGAAGCAGATAAAATAATGAGCTGGCAGAACTATGTGAAATGCAGCAAAAATAGTTACAGAAATAGCAAATTCAAAGAAGAGGGTAGAATAATGGTAATTGTAGAAAGCACAGCAAGGGACATGGAAAATGGAAATAGAAGAAAGTAAAGAAGACAAAAGGAAGAAAGAGAGTCAGAGGGAGGAAGGAAGGGGAGGGAGGGAACTAAAGAAAGAATGACAGAAAAGGAAAAAAAAACAGAAATTAAACATAAATAGTTGAAAAATACTACACGGGAAATTACAGATGCAGAGAAACATGCAAAGGCAAGCCAACACATGTAAAACTGCAGTCCCTCAAGAAGAAAATCAAGCTATAACTCAATACACTTACCTAAAATAAAAGGTGATTCAACCCCACATACCACAGAATACTGATGCATAACAGGGAACACAAAGATGTCCTATAAAAGGCATTGCCCTTCAATATAAAGTCAGAATTCTTAAGCAACCAAACAGGAAACACAAACCAATTACACGAAGAAAAATCATGCTGGTCTCAGATTTCTTCACTTAGCACTAGAATATAGGTGAAGAACACTTGTAAAGCTATTAGGGAAATAAACTGAAACCCAGTGAATCATCTTTCAAAAACAAAGATCACAAATACTTGAATATGTACAAATTCAGAGAATATTTTTCTTTTGAATCCTTCCCTAGGAAATGAAAAGAGTATAAACTTCATCCAACACAAGATAAAGAGGAGAATTACTGTAAAAGAACTAACAGCAAGTATTAAAAATATTTAACTCTAGAAATTAAGACATGCCTGGAATTTAGGATTGCCAAGAAGAAAATATATGTTACATGTCCTAACCATGTACAAATAATGTAGCTAATAAAATTTAAGAAAGGAAGTGGGAAAGACAAGACAGCAGTAAGAGCAATATGTTTGATTCTTTATAAGGACTCAGGACAATATATATTATTTATTAATATAATATCATTAATAATATTAATATAAATAATATAATATATAATATACATTATATATTATAATATATTGTATTAACAAATATGATATTAATATGTAATATTAATATAGTATGTATTAAAGCTAACATAAGGCAATATTTTATGAATATATTAATAGTAAAATGAAAAATCTTAGAAGGTAAATTTAAAACTAAAAATAAAATATTATTGAAGGCATATACTGATTTTACAACTACTTATGTCAGGAACAAATAGGTATATCACTTGGGAAAGACTTTTCACAAAACCTAAACAATTAAAAGATAAACAATATGACAATCAACAGTGACAAGTCAGATCTGTAATATGGACAATGGAAATGGCTTAGCTCTTTTAAAAATACACACACAAACACATATCTAAACTGAAAATCGCATATATAAAACAACATCCATATATCTATACATATATATGTGTATGCATATACATACACATATATACGTATACATATATGTGTATGCATATAAATATAAACACACACACACACACACACCACAATTTTGTTGTTCATTCATCATACTTAGGCTGTTTTCATGTTTTGGCTACTGTAAATAGTACTGCAATGAATATGGGGGTAGAGATGACTCTTCAAGAGAGTGAATTTATTTCCTCTCAATATATACCCAGAAGAGGTATTGCTGAATTATATGGTTGTTCTGTTTTTAATATTTTGAGTACCTCTACATTGTTTTTCATAATGGCTGCACCAATCTACATTTCCATTAACATTGTATCAGCATTCCTTCTCCATATCCTCAAAAAAAAAAGAATTCATAGAAGCAGAGGGTAGATTGGTGGTTGCCAGGGGTGGGTGGCAGGTACAGAAAATAGGTAAAAGTGATCAGAGATTAGAAATTTCTTGTTATAAGATAAATAAATTCTAGGAACATAATGTAGAGCATTACAACTATAGTTAATACTGTATTGTATATTTAAAAGTTGCTAAGAGAATAGATCTTAAAGGTTTGCAAAACACATACACAAAAATGTTGTAATTATGTGAAGTAATGGATGAGTTAACTAACATTGTGGTTATTTCACAGTATATAACATATATGAAACCATCATATTGTATACATTAAACTTACACAATTTTTCTATGTCAATTATATCTCAATAAAGCTGGGGGGGTAAAAGGAAACAGTGATACACTTATAGAGTCTAGTAAAATAAATGCCATTCCATAATGATAGGTTGGATACTGAGACATTTCTAAATCAGTTTTTTTTGTTTTTTTGTTTGTTTGTTTGTTTGTTTAAATTTTATTTATTTATTTGACAGAGATCACAAGTAGGCAGAGAGATAGGCAGAGAAAGAGGAGGAAGCAGGCTCCCCGCCAGGCAGAGAGCGCGATGTGGGGCTTGATCCCAGGATGCCGGGATCATGACCCGAGCCAAAAGCAGAGGCTTTAACCCACTGAGCCACCCAGGCGCCCCTCTAAATTAGTTTTATGTACATCAACTAATAAGGCCTTATTTCTCTTGGAATTCATCCAAAAACAAAAATCAGTTGAAAATATGCAAGGTACATAGACTGAAATAGTCAAATAGTAGCTGACTTATTTTGAGAATTAACCAAGGCAATTCCAACCACAAATGGCCTCATGGAAAACAGAGAAAAAGATTTGGGTATTTAGATATTAACTTTATTGATAAATATTTTCAGGGCAAGAATTTCCTAATGTGCTTTATTTGCTTCTTTAAAACTACCTTTAAAAAACAAAAAACATTCATTCTGAAACTTTTCTTTTAACAAATTTCAAAAGAGGATTTTTATGTCATCTTCAAGTCTTGAAAATATGAGGTTTTTGTTTTTATTTTTTTTAAACCACCTTTACCCTTGCAAAGTAAACTACTAGCTATTTATGTGAAAGCAATTTCAACTGCAGTTTAATCACCCAGAACTTCATATATCTCTGGGTGAAAAAGTGCAAGTCAGCAGATAACTTTGGTATCTTTGGTCCTTGATCTACATCAGGATCAAAGTTGCTGACTGGATTCAGTAGAACGTTTGAGTAGTCTCTCTGGGATGATAATGATTGTCCACTGAAAACTGATTTTTTCAATAGGAAGTCTCTATACACAACTATTCTAAGAAACAGATCCAATAATATTGTGAAAGATAATAAAGTAAAAAAAAGTATAATTTTTCTAGATTCTGGTTATTTTAAAATACCAATAGTCGTAAGATAATATTAACTTTTATTATTTACATTGCAAATATATAAATTACAGGCAATTTCAGATAATATATTTAGAAAAATAAGGTGCAGGTTCTCCAATTTATTAGAGTAAAAAAAGCTTATTCTGGGAGACAGCAGTCAAGATGGCGGAGAAGTAGCAGCTGAGACGACATCAGGTAGCAGGAGATCAGCTAGAGAGCTTATCAAACCATTGAGAACACCTACAAATCCAACGGGAGATCAAAGAGAGGAACAACAGCAATTCTGGAAACAGAAAATCAGCGACTTTCTGGAAGGTAGGACCAGCGGAGAAGTGAATCGAAAGTGACGGGAGGAAACACCGTAGGGGAGGGGCCGGCTCCCAGCAAGCGGCGGAGCAACGGAGCACTAAATCGGGACTTTTGAAAGTATGCTCCACGGAGGGACATCGCTCCAGAGGCTAAACTGGGGTGAAGCCCACGCGGGGTCAGCGTGGCCCCAGGTCCCGCAGGGTCACAGAAGGATCGGGGGTGTCTGAGTGTCGCAGAGCTAGCAGGTATCGGAGCGGGAAGCTGGCCACAGAAACAGAGCCGAGAGGTGAGCTCTCAGCTCAGGGTTACCTTGAACGGGTCGCAGGCTGGGTGAGCTCGTGCGCGGCCAGAGGCGAGGGAGATGGGAGTAGCCGGGGCTCTTCTCTGAGGAGTGGAGCCCCGAAATCTCAGCTCTTCCGGGCCGGAGACTGGGAGGCCGCCATTTTCATTCCCGTCCTCCGGACTCTACGGAAAGCACTCAGGGAACAAAAGCTCCCGAAAGCGAAACCGAGCGGATTACTTAGCCTGGCCCCTGGTAAGGGCGGTGCAGCTCTGCCTCTAGCAAAAACACTTGAGAATCACTACAACAGGCCCCTCCCCCAGAAGATCAAAAGAAATCCAGCCAAGACCAAGTTCACTTAACAAGGAGAGCAGCGGATCTCCAGAGGAG